>CM065777.1:167950799-168155799 GCA_033296515.1 Macrochelys suwanniensis
AGTATTTAAATTTAAGTCCAAAGGAGTAAAGGTTGCTAGTTAATGTGAGGTTCTTACAGGGGATGTCACAGAACTCGGTGGGATCTTACTGCTTTTCATTTCTTGAAAAAAGAATCTCTGCTTGGTAGTTGAATGTATCTAGCATTAACGTAGAGTTGCCAATTTTGGTTGGATGTATTCCTGGAGGTTTCATCACATGACAGTCTTTAAAGATTAATCTTTGATTCCTGGAGACTCCAGGACAATCCTGGAGGGTTGGCAACCCTGCATTGACCCCATGCATGCTCCCCTCCCCCCCAGCCCCCCTCAGGTGTCAGTGTTGGAAAGGCTGCAGGCTCTAACATAACATGTGAACCAGGCAGTGCTGGTCAGGAGGACACTAAGCATTACTGAGGCTAAGAGCTTGTTTTAGGAAGCTGCAGACTAATTCACTCTGTGTCAGATCCTCGGCTGGTGTAAATTGTCCCCCACCATCATAGTACTGGAGAGTCTTAGTATAGGTTTGACACTTAGAAGTCGTCGCACGCATGAAGTACTTGCTTGGTGTTAGCCAGCCAAGATGTGGAGTGGAACATCTATAGAAGCATTAAACTGACCTCCTCTCTCACTTGTCCACTTTAGGTTGAACAGTAACATTAAATCTTGCTCCATCGTTTCCAACTGTCAAATAATACAAGAGCTATTTGCATGGGTCTTGATCCTCAAGTGGTAATATGGCTATCGCTCCTCTGGGCCAGATCCTCATGGATTTCAATTTGGTCTTATATTGTAGCCTACAACACAATGCAACATTTTTTTTAAAAAAATCTGTCACTCTGGATTTCTATGATTCTGTTGTTAGTGACTGTATTATTAACACTGGTGGAAATACATGCCATATAAGTGACAGTCACATGAAATTGTATGTTAAGGACCAAATCCCGAGTCCAGCATCTACTCAGGCTGGGCAGAAGAAATCCTCCCTCATGCTCTGACAGCAGTGCCATAGATGCTCTATGAAAGCTGCTTCACACCAAAGTAGACTTTGGTGGCCCTTCTGTGTCTCCCCACATGAGGAAAGACTGGAAAATCCATGCAGGAACAGATCATCTGGCTCCCACTGCCCCCGTTGAGAAGGAAGCTCAGGCACAGTGGAGTTCTATGCCATTCAGAGAGGGCAGGCCTCCACCCAAGCATCCATTTCTCCTCCTTGCCCTGGAGTCACACCAGTTTCACTGCCAGGAGGACCTCCTCTGTAGTAGGGCGGTGGCTGGATTTGACCTGAAGGCTTAAATTTACCTCCCTCAACACCCGTTCATTCTATTCACAGTCCAAATAAACAAGGTTTGTTCTGGGGACTATCATGGGGGTTGGGAATAGAATCCACTTCTGAACATGGGGGTTAGGGTAGGGGCAGTTCTGCAAACCACTCTACCAAGCCATAGACTGGAATAGCAGCTGTGATCCTTGCCTGTGTGGAGATGTGTGGCGACTGGGGATGCATAATGGTGAATGCAGGGAGCAGCCCCCATCCCTGCAGTCCAGCCCACTTCTTTTTGTGGTGAGCCACGCACAGCTGCTCCACAGGTCAGCCACACCCCATATAGAGGGGAGCAAAGTGTTCCTGATTCATGTCCATCCCACCCACTCATATCCTATGCAGCATCATGGCTCTTCCTCTGCATTGGGGAGCCTTCTGTTGTCACTGTGTTTGGGTGAAACGTACCCACCATGTGATTATTATAAATGGCATTGGTCTCTTCCAGTTGTTAAATACATTGAAACTAAGCTTAACAGGCTTCTGTATAAAAGACAAATATCCAGCTGGAAGAAGCTACTCAGGCATGTAAGCAATCCCACGCTTACAAATGCATCAGAATAAAATTGTATCAAAAGTCATAATTCAACTAGGCTTTTTTAATGTATAATTCAGACCTGCTCTGAACAATTCTGCTCATCCCAGTTTGGAGGTGGATTTGGGTATACTTATTTCCTTCTGTAATACAGTAAGAGAGCGCTTATCCTGGGCTCTCGGTGTCTCTGCCACAAATTAAAAATACACGACTGCCACAAATTGGCAGCCTCTCGCCTCCCCCGTGAATCTAATATTAACTGACCACAATCTGGGCAAACAGATCATTTGCTCCATAAACACAACCAGAAACCCGTGAAAATAGACGGTATTTTCTGTGTGCTCTTTTCCCCAAACACTTGGCATGGGTCAACAGAACTTGTTTTGCATGTATAGAAAACAAAGTTTGAAGATTTCAGGAAGTAGGAAAATTAAATGCAGCAGCCAGCACAATGGGGCCTTGGGCCAAATTGATGCCTCTGAACACTGCTATAATAGGAATAACACAGGCTATCATCAGGGCAAATTCTGCCTTCATTTAGGGCCAGATTGGGACCTGCCCAGTTAGTTCAAGATTTGGCTGCTCTCCCTCTGGCAGATTTGGCTGCTCTCCCTCCTGTGGCAGCTTCTCCCCATTCCATGAAGGTGGGTGGGGAGTAGGTAGAGCCAAGGCTGATCAAGTTCAGATGAGCCTATGCACCAGGTCAAGTAATCTGTGCTAGGTATAGAGCTATCACAGACTACTTCCCCCTCCCCTCCAGGGCAAGTGGGGAACTAGAAACCAGATTGTGACGGGCAGAAACACAATCTTGTTCACACTGACCCTTGTTCAGGGTTTGTAGCAAAACTGCAATTTAGCCCTTAATTCTGGGTAACTAGGTTTGAAGCCAGTGGAACTACCCTGGATTTACCCTGGTGTAACTCACAGTCCAATTTAGCTGTCAGGTGTGCACAACAGACACTAGAGATAGTACTGTCCAGATCTAAAAATATCATACCAGCCCTCTTAAAATGGAATTACTCTTATCCAGGAAGAAAACTACCGGTGGTGTAATCTTTCCTTAATTCTTCAAGGATAGCTTTGAAACAAACTCTGAAATGATAAAAGTAAAGCAGAGTGACTCGTACCAAGTAAGGATTTATAGACTGTCACTACCATGTACGACTAGGGAAATGGATTATAATTTAGATTTGTAGCAGGGACTTCTCTTCAGAAGCCGGCTCTGATAAGTGTGCGTGCTTCACGGATACCCTTTGAGCAGCAGTAACAGTTACCCTTACTGGATGAAGGTTGGAATCCTCCAGCAGCTTTGCCTGATATCTATTTTTGGTTTGCCTTCTAAAAACAGATGGTTCTGATTGAGAGCCTCCTGTTATGATTGCTGCTATGAGCCATGAAAGCAACAGATGATTACTAACAGATCGCAAAACCAGAGTTGTCAAGTTGAAATTTTTCTCCACAGTGATGCAAGTTTTATGCTCTTAGAAAACTTCTATTCCACGTTGTACACATTCCCATAGTGTAAGAAATAGTCGAAGTAGACCCTGCATTAATGTTATATAATATATGATAGGGGACATTAAATTCCTCCCCTAGACTGCAGTACAGTCAGGCCTCGATTTACACTGTGGTTATGTTCTTTAAAAAACACCATGCAACTAGAAATTATGTAAAAAATACCAAGGGTCTATGGGAAATAAGGTTTTAGGTTCCAGGCTCACAAAATGACCTCCTTAATTTACACAATACAGTACTACAGGTTTTATTAAAAAAATTTAATGAAATTTAAACTTACTGCAGTACAGGTACTAACCTTTACTGATGTCGAGGATGAACTGGATACAGCATCAGCACTATCATCATATTGCTGAAGTCAGAACTCTGTGTGTTCATCTAGGGAGGCCGGGGAGTCTGGAGCAGTGGGGTGGGCCCTGACTTCAGGTGGGTGGGCAATGATGGGAGAGGGGAAGCAGGAAGGATTGCCCCCCCCCACTCATCCCCTCCAGCTGGCTTTGTGTGGGGGCCATGGACACTCTGGCAAGGGGCCCCGCAGGCATGCACCCGGGGAAGGGGGTTGGAGCGCGGGGGCTTGCACCACTCTGCCCACCCGCCCAGTGCTCCTGCCAGAAAGTGGGATTGGGGGCTTGCCCCGCTCCGCCTGGCGTTCTTGCCAGGGAGTGGGGCTGGAGCGCAGAGGCTGGCCCGCTCCCCAACAGGAGCACCGGGCAGATGGAGCGGGGCAAGTCCCCCTGCCCCAAGCCTGCTCCCTGGCAGGAGCGCCGGGTGGGGCAAGTCCCTGGGGCTGGGGAGGCCCCTGGCCAGAGTTTCCATGGTCCCCCACCCACACAAGAGCAGCTGGAGGGGGTGAGGGGAGGCACCCATCCCTCCTGCTTCATCCTTCCTTCGCCCACCCCCATCATTGCCCACCCACCCAAAGTCAGGACCCACCCAAGTGTTGGGTCCTGGCTATGCCACTGATTTGTGCATCTTGGTGACCGCACTGCACTGTGTAAAAGTGAATCCCTACAATGTACAAAAATAAAGGGTCATAATTAATTGACCATGCATAACTGAAACTGCAAAAAACCCATGTAAATTCAGGACTGACTGTATAGAGGAAGGGTAACGGTGTGCACTCACCTCTCCAGAGCGCTTCCTGTCAGGTGAGTGCAAGCCTGTTCTCTCTCTCTCTGCTCATGGTGCCCCCTGTCAGCAGCTGCCCTCGTCATGTGGCTCAGCCTTCCAGCTAAATCATACATATTCCAAACACATGAAGGAACCCCTTCTGGGTAAAAGGGTCAACGGGGCCTTTCCCTGTGCCCGTGGTAATGGCTGCAGCCCTGTCTCTGGGCTCAGTTCTCAGCCCCTTCTGGGCTAGCTTAAAGTCCACGTTTGCCTTGGTATAGCACACTGCCCCCAGGGCTTCCTCTCTAGGGACTCTAAGTCCTGCCCTTCACTTGGGCCTCTAAACAAGCCTTATCCCCTTCTTGGGGCTTAGGCCACTCCCCCAGTGGGGGGCAGGGGAATCTAGCTCCACCCACTACTCCGGGTCCCAACCAAGGGACTCTACAAATAGCAGCCACATGCTGCTTTCTTTAATAATTACTACTGCTCCTCCCTGGGTCGTGTCCCATGTAGCCCCTTCCTCTTCGCCCTTACCTCAGGGCTGAAGTTCTTCCTGCTCAGGCCCAGCAGCTCCTTTTAACTGAGCCTCCTGTGCTCTGATTGACTGCTTCCCTGTGACCTGTCTAGGCAGGCCCGAAGGACCCTCCTTTTCTGGGGTGGGGTATGGTAGGACTGCAAGACCTCCAGCAGGGGTCCTCAAAGGGCCTGGTACACCGTGTCACAGGAAGGTATTAGCTTTTTATTTTCAGTGCCAAAAGTGATGCAGTAGATTGGTTTAAGCCATAATCGCTATTAGGCCTGTGCCTAGGGCCCCAGTTCCTGGAGTCATGTGATGACATCAGAATGGGGGAAGGGATAGCTCAGTGGTTTGAGCATTGGCCTGCTAAACCCAGGGTTGTGAGTTCAGTCCTCAAGGGGGCCATTTAGGGATCTGGGGCAAAAATCTGTCAGGGGACAGAACTTGGTCCTGCTAGTGATGACGGGACTGGACTCGATGACCTTTCAAGGTCCTTCCAATTCTATGAGATAGGCATATCTCTATTTAATAAAAAATAAATTTAATAATGTCAGCTTTCATTTAAAGTAAAGTTTCTAACCCTCATCGTTGTGAAGAAAAGCTTGAAAAAGTGACCTAAATATAACCAGCTCAGTGACACCTGAGTCTGCAGACAGCCTGAGACAATAGCTCTGAGAGGTGTGAACTACTCCATGGATCTCAGTGGAGGTGTTATGTGCAAGACTCTGCTAAAGCAGAGCAATCTGCATGGGACAGGAGGAGATGAGTGCAGCAGGCCAGACTCACCTGCTCAAGCAGATAAACCCTGGTTGTTGGGGAAAAGTACTGGGGGGGCGGGGCTTCTGGGGACTGCTGCTAACTCCTCTTCTGGTCACAAAGGGAGGAGGACCCCTGATGGCTCGTCTGAGGAGAAGTGGGCATTGTGCCCTTGCCTCTTTGGAAGGAGAATGGAACCCATTGCCGCCACCACCATTCCAAGTGGAGGGCTGGGGCCATGGCACAGGGGGAGCCCTAGGTGCCCAATGTCTTGGTGTCCCTCAGGCCCCAGATTCTCAGTCCAGCCATGTAGCAGGTACTAGGAAACACAATTTACTGCAGTCTTAGAGGGCTGTTCAGAGGTCCAGGGCTGTTAGAGGTTTTAATTTGTTTAATTAAAAAAACTTCCATTAAGTATAACCTGTTGTTAATTAAAATGTGTACTTCTATTGCTCCTTTCTTCAAAGGACCTCCGAGCATTTCACAAACCCTCATGCATTAAGCCTTACAGCCCTCCCTGAGGCATCCTAATTTTACAGGTGGACAAATTGAGGTACAGAGTGGATAATGACTTGCTCCAAGTTGCACAGCAAGTTGGTGGCAGAGGTGGAACAGAACTTGCATCTCCTGACTCTGTCCTCTTGTTTTAACCCACAGAGCACCCGTCCCATCTCACATATGTCGAGTCAGGCAAAACATCAATTTATAATTAACTTTACACAGTGTTAACAGAACTCCCCTGAAATCAAGCAGTACAGTCTATGATTAGTCTGAGCTGACACTTGAAATATACTACTCTGCTGCAGAATTGCAAGCCAATCCCTCACATTAAAAGCTTTTGGACAATAAAGGAAGGGCAAGCTGTAGACTGGAGAAGTAATCAAGTTTTGGATGAGTTAAAACAAATCCATCCAAAATGTGAATGCAGCGACACTCTGCTTCAGTGCTCCACCACAGGGGGGCCCACAATGTCAGATGTGCAGGTAGAGTAATTGCCAGCTACCATAAACAAAAGGAGACCAGACCAACAGAAGAGCTACCCCACAGAGCAGCAGAGAAAATGAACTACTTCAAGTGATGGTCCCTGTTGTATTCCATTGTGGGCTTACACGTGCGCCTGGAGTCAGAACTTGAAAGTAGTGTCCATTGGTCTGCGCATGCGCCCTGGCTCACCTCATGCCTCTGACTGAAGTGATAAAGGGCGGGGTGTACTGACCACGTCTTCAATTCCTTCTCACCCCAGTATGGGTTGGGTCAGAACCTTTAGCATCCTCAGGTCTGACGTCGTTCTGCAAAACCATATTAATCCAGTTGTAAATAGTTGATAATTTTAATAGGATATGTCCCTGCTAGGTTGGGGAGCTTATATGAGCAACTGTATGGCACAAGGAACGCGGACATCTCGAGAGTCTAGAATGTATATCAATATACTGGAATTACGTGCAGTAAGAAAGGTATATGAATCTTTTCTTCCATTCATCTGCTCTCACCATGTTCTGATAGTCAGACAACTACAACTGTCTTCTATACCAACAAGCAAGGAGGAGTGAGATCTGCCTCCCTGTGTGCAAGAGGCAGTAAAACCAGTTCCAGAGACTATCAGCAGTCAGATCACCCTATCTGCAGCCTACCTTCCAGAGATGCAGAAGGTGCTCGCATACTTCTTCAGCAGACACTTCACGATTGACCACAAGTGGGAAGCTCACAACACGGTGCTGCACGACATTTTCACACAGTGGGGAACCCCAACCAGAGATCTCTTTGCTTCCCAGGCCAACAAGAAGTGCGCAACGTATTGCTCCAGAGGAGCCCTAGGTTACTGCTCCCAGGGCAATGCTCTCCTTTTTTCCTGGCCAGACCAGTTTAACTTCCCTCCACTGCCACTACTACCACATGTGCTATTCAAAATATGGCAGGACAGGGCAACAGACATCCTGATCTCCCCTTTTTGGTCCAGACAGTTCTGGTCCCCCAACCTTCTCTGCATGTCACCTTGGCTGCTGATTACCCTCCCAATATCTCCCGAGCTCTTGGTCCAGTGCAACAGCAGGATCAAACTCCCCAAATCCATGACCGCTCTACCTCAGGGTGTGGTATTTGGATGGGCGGCATCCCTAGAATGTGCATGCTCCTCAGCTGTATGAGACAGCCCCTCTAATAGCAGAAAGGACTCAACTAGAAAATGTTACCTAGCAAAATGAAAACGCTTCTCGTCCTGGGCACAACAAAGAGTTCTACCAGAAACTACAGCTATTCCCTTCATCTACTCTATCAGCTCTCGAACCTCCCTTCCCCTATAGGGGTATGAGCTCTCTCCACTACAGGTCAAGCAACGACCATAGCATCTCTTCAGGACGTACCCCTCCTAGACATCTATAAAGTGGTCACATGGAGCTCCATCCACACGTTTGCAAGGCATTATGCACTGGTATAAGAGTCAGCTGCTGATGCCTCCTTTGAGAGGGTGGTTCTCCACTCAACCCTACCATCCTCATCCTTGCACCCTCCTCCTACTTAGGTACTGCTTGTCAATCACCCACAGTGGAATACAATAGAGACCATCACTCAAAGAAGTTACGTATCTGTAACTGGAGGTTCTTCGAGATGCGTGGTCCCTGCGTGATTCTACTACCTGCCTGCCTTCCCTTCCGCTTCAGATATTCTCTGATTGGCAGTGGAGAAGGAATTGCAGATAGGGACCACGCATCTCAAAGAACCTCCAGTTACAGGTAAGTAACCTCCTCTTTCCTGGAATGCGTTTAAAAACAACTGCAGTTCAATAAAGAACTATGCATACACAAATCTGTCAGCATCAATAAAAATGTCTATAGTTGAGATGCTGAGACAGACTATTAGCAACAGTTCCTTATATCCTTGTCTTTTTATTCCTTTCACTTCCTATTGGCAGCCACTTTCTTTGGTTACCAGAGTGACACCCAGCAAGTGATGGCCAGTGTCTTGCAAAGTATTTTATGTTATTAATTGCAGTACTAATCTAGTGTCTTCCACTGGAGGCGTTCAAAGCCCTTTGTAGACATTAAACAAATACTGTAGGATGTAACGGTATTGGCGTAAAGTAATTATTATTCTTATTTTCCTATCCTGTTTCTCCATTTGTATTTGGCTGCTTTGGTAGATGACAAGTAGGTTTTTTTGATTGTATTGTTTTGTTTTAAGCTCATAATACAAGTCTCTCCAATTTGAACGTTAGGCAATTGTACTGCACCATGTTGGTCCTTAGTAACCTTCTTTCTCCTCATATCTTTGGTTCTTAAAATATTCCAGTCAAATTCTTCAAATGTTTTTAATGCCTAAACCTACCCACTGCCTCCCCCAAATTAGAATGGAAGTTTAATTGATATAGAGTGTGAGTGGAACAACAACAACTGGAATTTGTTGATTTCTGACTAGTATAGTTAGATTTTGCCATTGCACTTAATTTTGGAATAAAGTTAATTTCTCTCCTGTACGCTGATGAATTCAAGTAATAAAACTATACTGTGGCACACTGATTTTTTCCATATTTCTCAAATGAGCAGTCTAAACACTGACAGTATTTCTAGCTGATCCCATGGAATTCAGGCATTATTTAGGCCTGAATACAGGGGAAAAAATTCAGATTTCTCACTGTTGCTAACATGGGTTTAGTTCAATCGGTGCTAGCAATGTTGGGGATCATAGTGTAGATGGGAACCTGGCTGCTGACAACATTTTAAGCACCATGTCATCGTACCTTGCTTAGAGCTGGTCTAATTGACATGGTATTGAAACTGGTGGAAGCAGCTGGCCATCTGTTTACCATTGGGCTACCCATGTTGCTAATACTGGTGGAGTTGAACCAGTGTTAGCAACAGTGGGACATTTTTGAAGAATTTCTCTAGCATAGACAATGCTCTAATATGAGAGACATGACACCATTATTACTGTTTCAAGCGGAGTTCTGTGTATATATAGAATCAAATTCCCTGCTGATGTAAGTGGGCAGAACTCCATTGAAGTCAATGGAGCTGATACCATGTACGTTAGCAGGCAATTTGATTGTGATGCATAAAATATCCAAACAAATGGTATTTGTCTTTAGTTTAACACCTTAATTATACAGGATGGACTGAGACACGTAGGCCTCACTGTTGTAGAAGAAGCAGAGTATAAAGTTACATAAATAGATGCAGAGAGCAGAAAGGAGAAGTTTATCTGCATAGGCTACTAAAGGAACAACAGTAGTGCTCACTTCTAAAACAACTGCTAGCCAGCTTTCCAGAAGGAAAGCAAGGTACCAAGATGTATTTAACTGTGAAAGGAATAGTGTCTACGGGGGGAAAAAAAAGTTAGTCTAAACTTTCATGCACACTGCAAGTTTCCCAACAAAGTATGCAAATGTAAGACACCTTGGTAATTGGAAAATCATTAGTGTTCATTGTCTGGACATAAACCTCTAGAATTTAGACCAATTGAGAGGGACTTTAAGGTCATTGAACTAATTTATTAATTTTTTTTGAGTGATGATGCATGTTTATCATGCTAACAGCTAATGAAATATGTTATTGCTCTTTGTTTAAGACACATTCTCATGTGTTAATGTTATGCTGAGCCTGAGTAAAGTGACTTCTTGGTGACAGAAGAAGGTGACTGATTTGTAATTAAAAAAAAATTTTTTTTTACAGGTTTTCAGTAGTCCTGAATTTGAGAATGACTGACTAACCTGCTTAGCTGATTTTATTATGTACTATCTTGAAGATCCTACACTCCCCAGAGACGAGTCTAATTTGTAGTTGGGAAGTTTCTTTTTAGGATTTTGATCTCCACCCAGTAAATGTGGTTGCTTCTCTGAATAGGCTCTGACTGCGTACAGTAGTAGAGGTAGAGAGGTAAAACGTATGCTTATAAGGAGATTGGACATTGTAAAAAGAGACATTAACTTCAGTTACATTTCTCCCTCAAAATTTTGAACCTACTAAAGTTACAAGTAAATTACTAGAACTGAAAGAAGTGTATTAGGAAGAATATTCTCTATATTTTCATTTTGTTTAATCTCTACATTTGGCAACATTTTGGGCACAGTCAGCTTACATGCATGGAAACAGTGGGAGTTAGTTTCTCTTCTGCCCTTATAAACAAACATCAAGAGGGGAGAGAAATATCCCTTACATCTTTCATTTATAAGGGGCGGGGGGGGGAGGGTGGAAAGTGGAAAGTGTATCAGGGTATTCTGTTTAAAGTGGGCTATATCAGAAAATGAAGGAGGTTTTACATAATTAATGGTAACAGTGCCTTTTCATTCTCTGTTCCTAGTAATTTCAAACATTTGGGGCTTGATTTTTCACAGACTATGGCCTGAGATCCGCACCTATTTTTGTACACATGTGCATGTTTTCTATTGCACATTCATTTACTGCAGTTGTGTACACAGTGCGAGGGATTGGCATGCTCACAAAAAGTCCCTGACTTGAAAATGCACATGCACATTTAATGCACACAAGCTTCCCCCCCCCACACCCCAATAGAACTTGATTTAATTCTGTTTCAAGTTATCAGAAAGCTTGGAAACTCAATTAAGTAATTTATTATTATTATTATTATTTTATTGCAGTAGTGGTACAGCAAGGATGGGCAACTGGTAGCCCAGGGCTGCATTGGCCTGCCAACCAGGGGCATAGTCCAGCCAGATTTGAGCCTGAGAGTAGGCAGCTCTGGCAGCCCCAGGAGTGAGGGAAGATGCGAGAAGCTCAGTCACCATGGAGCAGAGGATAGCAAAAGGGGGCAAGAGGCAGCTCTTCCCACTGTCTGGAGGAGGAAAGGAGGCTGTTCCCTAGCACCAGCTGGAGTAAGGGCAGGAGGCAGGAGCTCCATGGTTGCAGTGGACTTGCTCTAGGATGGCTCTGGTGGACAGCACCTGGGATTACTGAACATAGGCCCTGGCATCAGAACCGGGGGGCTAGGGGGCCATGCCCCCCCTACATTTTAGCAAAAGAAACATAAGCGCAGAATTCATGTCCCCCACAGATTTTTTTATTCCCCCTGCAGAATAATAGATTCTGATGGGGAGATGCTGCAATTACACTTTTCACCCACCAGGGACTGCTGTGGCACCAGAAGACAGGGCAGCTGGCTCACCCATGGAGCAACTAACCCTAGAGAGGGAGAGGGCCTTTTGGCCTTGCCCCCCTGCCCTCCTTACAAAGTTTCTGGCATCCTTGTGAACAGGGCCAGCATGTCCCCAGCAGCAGGGACCAGGGCAGGGATGGTACAAGCTCATCTTTTTCCTCGACTGCCATGGCTTCCTCTTTTGCTACATCCTGGAGCCGCTAAAAAATAAATGTATGGGCTGCCAAAGAGTTTTAGTGGATTTTGTGACCCTCTGCTACGTGAAAGTTGCCCATCCCTGGCTTAGCGGCCTCATTCACTGTACAAACATATAGTAAATGACAGTCTCTGCCCAAAAGATCTTCAGTTGAAAAGACAAGATGAAATAGCTGAACGATACAAACAAGTGGGCTGGTGGGAAAGGTAACTAATAGGCTGCTTAGAATAGACTAGCTGTAGGCACATTTCTTAGCTAACCATTAGTAGTTACTTGGTTACTATCACAGTAATATAAAGTGATCCATTCTTTTAAAAATGAAACGATTGGTCTAAATATCTCTCTCTAATGTGATCAGGGATAGAAATAGCCGATAATTCAAGAATATTCTGACTCAGCAAGCACATACCAGTTACCCATTGTTGCTTTAAGATCTGGCTCTCTCTCCACCTCAACAGGGTATTTAGAAGCCAGTACGCTAAAATCCAAGTAAGCAAGGTCTTGTATCTTAAGTACTATCTAAGTACATGGCTATTCACCCTTTCCTACACAAAGCCTGGGCAAACATGGCTGAGTTGTGTCCTTAAAGCAGCATTTTCCACAAGACAACCGAACGTCAAGCCCTGTTTGTGCAGCCACATCTCCCTTGTTGCCTAAGTGCTGGTCCACACTAACCCCCCGGTTCGAACTAAGATACGCAACTTCAGCTACGTGAATAACGTGCATTCTGGGAATTTCTGGGCTGCTGTCTCAATCTGCCTCAGTAGGGTGCAGAGAGCCTGGAGGACAACAGAGAGCAGAACATAGGGCAATGCAGCCTGGGATGTCATACCATCCTGAGAGCTAGGATGAATGAGGACCAGCCAAATGGGCTAAACAATGGTTAGCAGGTTCTGTCCACACAGCAGTAAGTGTTGAAGAAGTAGCAGGAAGATAGTTATGTGGCAGCCTAGGCCACTAAACACTGTAATGTAGCTACTATGGTTACTAAAATGTGTGAACATCAATCATGTGTAAAGTTAAGCATGCACGAGCTGCTTACAAAGCTGGTTAGAAGTTGTAGTGTATTCTGGATATGGAGATATAACAGACCTTGTTATCATCACAGTGAGGAAACCATTCTCAATCAGAAAACATGCATGGAAACTACATGTGGAAAGTAGCTTTTTAGGACTGGGCAAAACTGGATTTATGATGAAAATCTAGTTACAACCTTAACCCCAGCCTCACTCAATGGGGCGCCATAACTAGCATCTGGCAGATATGTGGCCAGAGTTGCATTCGTTCTGGGCCCATCGAGTACACCTGCCTACAAAATGTGTCAGTTACAGATATTCCAACTCGTTCAGAACAGACGCCTATCTGCGTCTCCTACAGTTTTTGTGTTTTTGCAAAATTATGCAGCGGTATATGATAGGAGTGAAGTTCCTGCATCCCTTAGCTTTTCACTTCCAGACTTCTGAGGGAGACCGAGTTGGTAGAACTATTCTGTGGAAATTCACACATTCTCTGGGACTCCATTGACACGCTTTCAATTGTAACTATTTGCTAATTAAGTTTTTCAGTTACAGGTAAATATGTACAATCTGGCAGTTACAGTTGCCAGTGAAAAACTATAGCTGAATTTCCCAAAGTTTAGGTCGTGTTGAATTACATCAACATTGAGCTGTTTTTATTTAACGAATAAACAGTTCCAATATTTGTGGGATTTAATTCAGATGGGAATTTGTATCAAGAAGCTTGCAGCTGACTCTGGTTAGCCCTGCCTTGGTGCTCATTGTAGGGGAGAGGCGACCAAAAGCCTTCCCGGTGCAATGTGGGTACAATGCCAGTCCTCAGTGCAAAGGCTCTGAGGCTAGTGATATACATTAAAGTCTCTAAAATAGGAATGGCACCAGCATAGCCAGCTTTCTTCAGTGCCATCCAGCAGAACAAGTCTACTGTGCCTGTGCACTTTCCCAATGTGGCCAAGTGGCTTTGATGCTGTGGCTCTAAAAAACTAACACCTGAGTGATTTGTCCATCCACACTGAGAATTCCTCCAAAGGAACATCAGTGTCTTTTGAGTGCTCTTTTCCTTTAGAAAATGGCAGTGCTCTTTAATGCCAAATCTTCCCTGGTGTTTGGTGGGTGCACTGGGCTAAAGGAGAGCGTGGCTAGAGGAGCTCTGATCCCACTCTGTCCCCCAGGACAGGATCATCCGTAATAGGACACAATTTTCTGCTGCCACTTTAAAATGCTAGGCGAGGGCTCAGCTACCATTCACAGCTGAGGTCCACGAGGGAGTGGTTTCTTGGTTAGGTGGATAGTCAGAAGCAGCACTATGGATTTCTCTGATTTGCCCCACCCATTTTGCTTTGTACAGACAGAATGGTTGTGGAATCAGCACGTGTCCTCTTATTTTCCCTCAGCGTGCCAGGGCAAAAGCTAGCCTGTAGGTTGCAGATATGCAAAGAATGTTTAAAATGAGGCTTTAAAGAAGTTTAGCTTTCCATAAATAATATATTGTGTAGATAACAGTGTAACTACTGATAGCAATACTGCCATGGTTTTCACTTGCATTCATGTAGATGTTTACGTCCTGTGTGTGGATTTTAATCTAACAGCCATATTAATTGACAGGGGGTACCACTAAAACAGCCAAGTAAACGGAGTCTGTTTAAATGAGTTTTCTATTTGAGCACAGTCCCTGAATGTAACTGATACAATGAACAAAATATGAGCTTCAGTTCAGATTGCCGATAACATTTTTCTTCCTCAGGAAGACTACGATCGTCTGAGACCTTTATCTTATCCTATGACAGATGTCTTCCTTATCTGCTTCTCAGTGGTAAATCCAGCCTCATTTCAAAACGTGAAGGAGGAGTGGGTACCAGAGCTAAAGGAATATGCACCTAATGTACCCTTTTTACTAGTAGGAACCCAGGTACGTCTGGTTTTATTTTGCTTGTTTTATTTAAATAATCCAGATCATCTAACGTGTGTGCTTTCTTTGGGCCCAAAGCCCCTGCAGCAGGATCCAAATAACTCCCTTTCTCTGACTTCAACTGGAAGAGTTAGACCTAGCCTACACTTGTAACTTAGGTAGACCTAGCTACGTTACTCAGGGCTGTGAAATATTTCACGCCCTGAGCACTGTAGTTAGGACATAAGTACATGAGAATGGTCTGACCCCGTTTGGCCAATGGTCCTACTAGCCCACTATCCTATCTTTTGACAGTGGCTGGTATCAGATGCTCCAGAAGGAATGAACAGCACACGACAGTTATTGAGGGGTAGCCGTTTTAGTCTGGATCTGTAGAAGCGACAAAGAGTCCTGTGGCACCTTAGACTAACAGACGTATTGGAGCATAGGCTTTTGTGGGTGAATACCCACTTCGTCAGATGCATGCCTCCGACGAAGTGGGTATTCACCCACAAAAGCTTATGCTCCAATACGTCCGTTAGTCTATAAGGTGCCACAGGACTCTTTGTTACATCGACAATTATTGAGTGATCCATTCCATTGTCCAGTCCCAGCTTCTGGCAGTAAGAAGTTTAGGGACACCTAGAGCATTGGGTTGTGTCCCTGACGATCTTGGCTAATAGCTACTGATGGACCTATCCCTCCAAGAACTTATCTAATTCTTTTTTGAACCCCGTTATACTTTTGGCCTTCACAATATCCCCTGGTAATGAGTTTCACAGGTTGACTGTGCATTGTGTGAAGTAGTTCAGTTAGTAGTTTTGTTAGTTTAAAGCTGCTGCCTGTTCATTTTATAGGATGACCCCTGGTTTTTGTGTTATGTGAAGGAAAAAATAACACTTCTCTATTCACTTTTTTTATCCATACTATTCATGATTTTATAGACCTCTATCATATCCCCCCTTAGTTGTCACTTTTCTAAGCTGAACAGTCTTAATATTTAACTTCTCTGCATATGGAAGATGTTCCATACCCCAAATCAATTTTGTTGTCCTGTCCTTTTTCCAATTCTAGTACTGTATATTTTTTTTGAGATGGGGTGACCAAAACTGCACGCAGTATTCAAGGTGTGGTTGTCAATTTATATAGAGGCATTATACTATTTTCTTTCAGACCTTCCCTCTTATTAAACAACCTAACTCTCAGTGTAGACAGATGTAAGGTTAATGGAAAGATTCTTCTACTGACCTAGGTACTGCCTTTTGGAGAGGTGGATTAATGATGTCAATGGAAAAACCCCTTCCATTGATATAGGATGCATCTATATTATGCTGCTGTAGTGGTTGTAGTGTAGACATGACCTTGCTCACATCCGACAGTAGGAGAACATGGTCACTTGTGTTCTAAGTACTCCTGAGTGAATAACCGGTTCTTCAGTTTGTTGGCCATACTGAAAACACTAAAACTACATATTGGGTAGACCTAAAATGATTTTTTTTCTAAATTTTTGGTGAATTGAAAAGTTGAAGAAAATTATTGTTTCAGAGTGATACAAAATGTTTAGTTTGACATTTTAAAACCTTTTTAAAAAATAAAACAAGTAAATTTCAAAACATTTCTTTAGATTGTATACACTTCATTCAGAAAATGTCAGAACAAAATGTTTCAAATTTATGGGAATATTTTTAGGTGTGTTTCCTCCCCCTCCTCCCCCCAACTAAATGAATTTGGTGAATTCCCCAACAATTTGCAAAATGTTTCCATCAACCTGGATATGCATTTTTCAGTGAAAAGTTTTGGCCAAAAAATGTCACCCAGCTCCAGAGTTATCTTCGTTCTATTGAGACAAGATGCATCATGTTACACAAGCACTTGAGGCTGTTGAGCAGGGGTCTGGGTTTATAAGCATTACTCTTCCAGGTAACTCACTGAAATCAATAGGATTACTAGTCCCACAATGCACTGCAGGATTGGGCCCCACATTACTAGCATAACCCTGTGCCATGGTTAACAGTCCTATCCAATACCCATTGAAACTAATGGAGAGACTTCTCTTGATTTCTACGGACATTGGATTTATAAGGAACCAGGGCATAGGCAGTCTAGTTTAGCGGTCACGGCTGGGCTGGTGTCCACATGTCAAGGATGGCCATGAGGCGGTAGTCAGAGAGCAAAGATCAGAGACTCAGACTTTAAGGTCAGAAGGGACCATTATGATTGTCTAGTCTGACCTCCTGCACAATGCAGGCCACAGAATCTCACCCACCCACTCCTGTAATAAACCTCTAATCTGTCTGAGCTATTGAAGTCCTCAAATCATGGTTTAAAGACTTTAAGGTGCAAAGAATCCTCCAGCAAGTGACCCATGCCCCATGCTGCAGAGGAAGGCGAAAACCCCCCAGGGCTTCTGCCCTGGAGGAAAATTCCTTCCCAACCCCAAATATGGCGATTAGCTAAACCCTGAGCATGTGGGCAAGACTCACCAGACAGACACCCAGGAAAGAATTATCTGTAGTAACTCAGATCCCACCTCATCTAACATCCCATCACAGACCATTGGGCATATTTACTGCTAATAGTCAAAGATCAATTAATTGCCAAAATTAGGCTATCCCATCATACCGTCCCCTCCATAAACATATCAAACTTAATCTTGAAGCCAGATACGTCTTTTGCCCCCACTGCTTCCCTTGGAAGGCTGTTCCAGAACTTCACTCCTCTGATGGTTAGAAACCTTCATCTAATTTCAAGTCTAAACTTCCTGATGGCCAGTTTATATCCATTCGTTCTTGTGTCCACATTGGTACTGATCTTAAATAATTCCTTTCCCTCCCCTCAGCCTTCTTTTGGTTAGGCTAAACAAGCCAAGCTCTTTGAGTCTCCTTTCATAAGACAGGTTTTCCATTCCTCGGACCGTCCTAGTAGCCCTTCTCTGTACCTGTTCCAGTTTGAATTCATCCTTCTTAAACACAGGAGACCAGAACTGCACATAGGATTCCAGAGTAGTCACTAGAGCTGGTATCAACAAGCAAGAGTCAGGCTGGGGTTTGAGGCCAGAGATCAGAAAGCAAGGCGAGGTCTGGAGTCACAGCATGCCAGAAGTCTGCATGATTGCTTAGAGAACTTCCTGGGGCACCCTCCAGGTTAAATAGTGAGCATGAGCCAATCAGAGGGCCACAGGGTGCTGTCACTGAGGCCCCTGTGGGCAGTACTTCCTGAGGTGCCTAATCTCCATAGTGCTCCTTGGATGGAGTGCTGCATGATCTCTCAGTCGCAACATGGGACTGTCAGATGATTTAGGGTCCACAGTCCCAGGTTCTAGTCCCACAGATTCTTACAGGATTATGGTCTAAGCAGAAACAGCTCAAGTTTCCCCAGTATGTATTGGTTAATCCTGCCCTTCCTGTGTTCCTTGGTGATTCTGGAGTGTTACACTGAAGTTAAGGAAAAAGAACTGAGAATAAGTAACCCACCTACCTTTGGATACTCAGGTATTGGGGACCTGATCTATGTCTTCATTTGGCTTTTAGATCAGGCCCTAGAATGGAGGACATGATATGGCTCAAAGATTTCTATTTGACATGTGTGTAGTCATCATGCAATATTATTACCATCTTTCCTACTAGATTGATCTTCGTGATGATCCAAAAACTTTAGCAAGATTGAATGATATGAAGGAGAAGCCTATATCTATGGAGCAGGGACAGAAGTTAGCAAAAGAGGTAAATCAGACACTCGTGGGGAAATAAACCTGCTCCTACCCAACTTATTCTTGATTGCATTTTTTCTCCTTATGTGCTATTTTCATACTTATTTCACCAGTCTAGATAACCAGCTTTTTATAAAACCACTGCTAACAAGCAGACTCACTTAGATGTTCATGGAACAGGTCCTCAAGGAATCAATTCTGAATCACTTAAAGGAGGGGAAAGTGATCAGGAACAGTCAGCATGGATTCACCAAGGGCAAGTCATGCCTGACTAACCTAATTGCCTTCTATGATGAGATAACTGACTCTGTGGATGAGGGGAAAGCAGTGGATGTGCTATTTCTTGACTTTAGCAAAGCTTTTGATACAGTCTCCCACAGTATTCTTGCCAGCAAGTTAAAGAAGTATGGGCTGGATGAATGGACGGTAAGGTGGATAGAAAACTGGCTAGATGGTCGGGCTCAACGGGTAGTGATCAATGGTTCCATGTCTAGTTGGCAGCCGGTATCAAGTGGAGTGCCCCAAGGGTCGGTGCTGGGGCCAGTTTTGTTCAATATCTTCATTAACGATCTGGAGGATGGTGTGGACTGCACCCTTAGCAAGCTTGCAGATGACACTAAACTGGGAGGAGTGGTTGATATGCTGGAGGGTAGGAATAGGATACAGAGGGACCTAGACAAATTAGAGGATTGGGCCAAAAGAAATATGATGAGGTTCAACAAGGACAAGTGCAGAGTCCTGCACTTAGGACGGACGAATCCCATGCACTGCTACAGACTAGGGACCGAATGGCTAGGCAGCAGTTCTGCAGAAAAGGACCTAGGGGTTACGGTGGACGAAAAGCTGAATATGAGTCAACAGTGTGCCCTTGTTGCCAAGAAGGCTAACGGCATTTTGGGTTGTATAAGTAGGGGCATTGCCAGCAGATCGAGGGACGTGATCATTCCCCTCTATTCGGCACTGGTGAGGCCTCATTTGGAGTACTGTGTCCAGTTTTGGGCCCCACACTACAAGAAGGATGTGAATAAATTGGAAAGAGTCCAGCAGAGGGCAACAAAAATGATTAGGGGGCTGGAGCACATGACTCATGAGGAGAGGCTGAGGGAACTGGGATTGTTTAGCCTGCAGAAGAAAAGAATGAGGGGGGATTTGATAGCTGCTTTCAACTACCTGAAAGGGGGTTCCAAAGAGGATGGATCTAGACTGTTCTCAGTGGTAGAAGATGACAGAACAAGGAGTAATGGTCTCAAGTTGCAGAGGGGGAGGTTTAGGTTGGATATTAGGAAAAACTTTTTTACTGGTAGGGTGGTGAAGAACTGGAATGGGTTACCTAGGGAGGTGGTGGAATCTCCTTCCTTAGAGGTTTTTAAGGTCAGGCTTGACAAAGCCCTGGTTGGGATGATTTAGTTGGGGTTGGTCCTGCTTTGAGCAGGGGGTTGGACTAGATGACCTCCTGGGGTCCCTTCCAACCCTGAGATTCTATGATTCTATGTTTCCCTTTTAATAACAGTGTAAATCTTTTCAGTACACAAGTCAATAATGATCATGAGTCCGATAATTAATTAAAACGGGGGATGTACCTGTAGGCTGTTAATCATTACAAAACACTAACTTTTTTTTAAAATGTCAGGTAGATGCTAGGCATTTTTATTTATAGCTCATTTTCAGAAACGAATCTATAAGTTGGCCACATAATTTATTTCTTCCTGTTCTTCAGCTGAAGCATTTAGGATTATACAGTCAACCCAAAACAAGCTCCTTGTAACATGCTTTCTTCAGAAACAGAAACTAAAGACATGAATTTCAAAACTATCATCAAAAGACAAAGGAAAGGAATAATTTGCTTTACAGGACACGGAACATATTGGGATGATTTTTCTAGGTCAAACACAAGACTTTGGGCTGTTTCTATAAAAACAAAAAAACCTCAAGAGCTAATGAAGATATCTGAATATAGACCTATGTAGCTATTAAATTCATATATATATATTTTTTTTGACAGATAGGAGCCTGCTGCTATGTGGAGTGTTCAGCTTTAACACAGAAAGGACTGAAGACTGTTTTTGATGAAGCTATAATAGCCATTTTAACTCCAAAGAAACACACAGTGAAAAAAAGAATAGGATCAAGATGCATAAACTGCTGTTTGATCACGTGAGATACATTTGACAATGGCCAGGCCTACTGTGAATTTCTATCAAACGTAAATGATACTGTACATAAGTACACAGAACTTGTTATAGATCATAGAAGTCTGTAAGCTAAACTTAGGAATCTAACCTCTGAAATCAGTGAAATCCAGAGGAACAAAACCAAACAAATCAAGAAAACTCTAGTAAGAAGCAGCCACCATCTTTTACAAATACTTTATTTGGACTGGAAGATACAATCTCTCAGGGGTTAAAAAGGTTAAAGACGGCAACAACAGCATATAAATAATGCCGTAAGTGAAGATGCTTGGCGCAAAAACACGCTGAAAATATTTCAATAGTCTCTTGCTTTGATCACATACAAATTTCTGCCCAGTCTGTATGGAATCTGCACAAAGAAATACCTTCTCTCTTTGCCCCAGTTATCTGCTTTTGTATGTAAGCTGCTTCCGATTCCAGTATATCCACAGAGGTGCAATAATGAGGCCAGCCACATAGCCAAAGGTAGCTCCGAGGGAACAGGAAATGGGCCATATCTGAGGGCAGAAAACATACAGTAAAAATAGAGAAACCAGGAACATATTGTTTGAGCACAAGTTCAGTGTAATCTAAATACTGAAAGGCGGTACAACCTTTTTCTCTTTAAAGCTTGACATGCTTTCTTAAAGAATGCGAAAAATGTAACAATCATACATGCATTTATCATGAACACTAAGTGTTGTACAGTTAACTAATATACATTAAAATGTAACCAGCCTTCTGGCTACTGCAGGCTTAGTGTGATACTCACAAAACCATCTGAGAAACTTAAGTATTTGTGTTACCTGACGTTTGGGCCAGATTTATTGAAAAAGTATTCTTCAATTTTTCTGCACACCTTTTGAGACTTAAAAAAAACCCCTGCACATTTTACAACATACACTTGTACCTTTTGCCTTCTTTCTCCCCATGGACCTTCTAAGGTGTTGGATAAGCATGCAGAAAAGAATGAAGAATACCAAATGAGCCTACAAACCAAGATGGGGACAGAGTTTGGTTGACTACACATACCAGCACGGACTTGAAAAGCAGGCAGGGGAATTTCATAGTTCTTTCCTACTGCTAGGCAAAGGGGAAGTATGGATGCTGACTGCACATTTTACACACAGTTCAGCAATCAAAAAGCAGGCCCAGTTAAATGCAGGCCCCACTAGGGTTTAGTGCTTAGAAATTCATTTAATTTCCTAGTGTAAGGACAGAATTGGCTCAATATGGTCAACTCATTCTCACACTGCCTCAGGTAATGGGGCAAGTAGTAGAGTGGATTTTTTTCCCCCATATTTGAACCTGGGGGGAGAGGGAGAAATTAAAGTATTTAAATTAAAGCCCTAATCTAGCCTAGGATGTGGTGGTTTGAGCATAATTACCACCCAATAACATCCCATCATGAAGAGCCTCGCTATGTTGGTGACAAAAGATACATTTTAATTCCTATTGCTCTTACAATGATTCCTCCATCTTTTGCCAGGACAACCCTTACTATGCCTGCTGAACAATGGTCTCCATTTTGAGGCAAGTATACAATGTACAGGTCTTCTCCTGTCTTCAAGGTGGAGGAGAAAATTGGGCATCATAGGAACTATCAGTGCCTCACTTTCTAGCTTTTCGCTCCAGGTCTTGGCTTGTGATTCATGAGCAGCAAAGAGTGTGCTTGCTCTTTATGGTACTCATCTTCCTTCCGAAATCAGCTTTTTCCTAGCCTTGATCCTGTCCATTACATCCTTCTGGTTTGGGGAAGCATATTTCCCTCCTATGCTCTGATCCTGGGAAGTTTAACTCGAATAAGTGCTTCAGTCCTCTGCTGTTTCACCTTCACTTTCCTTATTGTGTGCAGTTTTATAAGTATTATTTGGAGGTCTTTAGGAGTGTAGCAAAGATGACTATCTATAAATGAGGTGCCTTAGGTACTCTTTATTGACCTTGATTCACTTTCCATTCATGGCCCCTGTTTCTATTTGGTAATTTTTTCAACAGTGTCATGACTGCTGCCTCTTTTAAACCAAAGACTTGCTCATTTCCATTCATTAACAACGACATTGCATCTCTTTTGTATAAAGTCTTGATGTCTTCACACAATAAGATATTACATACATTTAAAAATAGTATAGTGTGTTTTGTGGCCTTGGGTAAGATTATGCTTCAATTGGATCTTTGCATTTCCATTATCAGGTTGAAATCAACTTCAATAAGTTCCAGAATTTTACAGATCATTATACATGTTTACAAAGCAAAAATCTCTGCAATGATAACAAATGTGTTACCTTCTGTATGAAAGTGCCTCTTGCAGTACCACTAGTGGTAAGAAGAAACCATTTGTATTTCAGCCAAGTCAAATACCTCTCTATCCACAATGGCTTGATTAACTTGGCAGTTTTCTCTGTGTCCAGTTCACTAACTCTGAGTGATCAGTGACCCTTTATTAAAAATCTTACCTACATTAGGTGAATTCAAGTCTATAGGTCCTCATCTGCTTTTCACAAGTATGTGTTGTTCCTGGAGGCTTTTGGAATTGTTTATATTTTCCCTTGTGAATCGACATCCCTCACAATCTACAGCAACTCTGTTTTTGCCCTATCCATGCTCTTACTGGGTCATTGAACTGCTACTATGACTTAAGGAATTTTTGGGGATGGTTATAGCTTCTTCTGGTCAAATTGCAACCTGGTGTAAAGCTCAACATTAAAAACCTTCCTGGATTCTCAATTATTGCCCAACACTTCATAACTTATTTTTAAAAATACTGTTGTTGCTTTCTTCATAACTTCAAAAGCATTCTTCCTTGCTTCCTTTTAAATCTGTGCTAGTATATTGCAGAAGTTTAACTGGGGGGAGGGATAGCTCAGTGGTTTGAGCATTGGCCTGCTAAGCCCAGGGTTGTGAGTTCAATCCTTGAGGGGGCCATTTGGGGATCTGGGGCAGAAATTGGGGATTGGTCCTGCTTTGAGCAGGGGGTTGGACTAGATGACCTCCTAAGGTCCCTTCTAACCCTGATATTCTATGATTCTATGGAGCCACAAAACAATCACAGTGCAACTTCCTCCAGTTGTGATGTGTCATGGCATAAGGTACTCACAAAAACAGTTATGACACAGCACCTGTAGCATCATTGATTCTGTCAGGGCTCTCATGATCTTCAAGGCTGAGTATCACTGCTCTCGATTGTTTCCTGGACCCTCATTCCCATAGGTTCTAAACATTTTCTGCTTTGCCTTTTTGAATCAAATTAATTTTCTTGGTCAGGCTGGATTCTCCCTGGTTTCTGCATTTGCCCTCTGTATTTGAGTACTAAACTCATGCAGATTGCAGTCCCCTCTCAAAGCTCATTCTAGTCCTCAGAGAATTGTAGAGGATGTACACAATTTAGTTTATTTTCTACTCTCTGCCCAACAGGAGTTAGGGACCTGTCTCTGCAGCCCCTATCTACACACCCTCACTGGTTCCCACATGAAGGTTGGGTCAGGAACACATAAATAGGAAAGTAGGCTGCATCCTCCCTTCAGGTCAGAGAGAGGGGAAAGTTTCTGGGTGTGAGATGGGGAAAGCTATGACTTCCTTCAGACAACTATCACACACTGTCCTGCTTCTGAGATGCCAGAATAAACATCAACCAGCATTCCCACAAAACCCATGAAAGTAGCCAGTTCCCATATGGTATACATGTGGAAAATGGCCAGTTCTAAGGTGTGTGTAATTATGAATCTGAATTGAACAGCTGCTTGAAAAAAAAATATCTAACACCCGCTCACCAATTATTGCACAAAAGCACCATTTTAAGGGAAGAAGCATGGTCCAGTAGTTAGAGCACAAGACAGGCATTCTGGATTCTATTCCTAGCCTGGCCACTGACTGGTTCTGTGACTTTGGGCAAGTAATTTCTCTGTGCCTCTACTTTACCGTCTGTAAAAAACAGATAGTACTTGACTCAAGAAACCCCTGTGAGAAGGCATTATAGAAATGCAAGGTTATTATCTGACAGTAGTAGACTCATTAAGATGAAAACTTAAGCATATTGTAGACTGGATTGTATGGTATGGTCGCATTGCAGTGCACGGCTTGTGGTTTTGGCCCCGTGAGATTGTTAGCAGCCATATATGGCTGCTCTGACCTATACTGGGCATCTGGCCCTGCACTCAGAAGCCTCAGAATTTGGGGAGAGCAAAGGTAAACACTGCTCCCCTCATGCACCTGATTTGCACTGCATACTCGTCTGCAGCTGGGGATTTGGCCTAAGATCACACAAGGGGTAAAAATGTTATGTTGGTTAGTAACTTCTCTTGCTTGTATTAAGTCTTCTACAAAAACATGCAAGCGTTCAGATTCTGAGCCAAGGTCCAGTCCCGTATGGTGCTGGGCATCAGTCAACTCCCACTACCTTCAATGAGAGAGGAGGGTGCCCAGTATCGCCCAAGGAAGGCTTAGCAGTTTGTAGAATTACATCAAAGTAAGCAGCACTGCAGAACCATATACCTGGACAATACAATTGGAACTCGTCATGACTGCATGATTCTTTTGCCCTTTGTTAACACGTAACTTCCCTCACAAGGAATGGGAGTTGCATATAGGCAATGCTAGCAGCAACACATAGTTAAAGTTGCTCAATGTAGTGTGTATATAAAGTGGGCAGCCACCTACTAGGAAAACAGATTTATTTTTAAAGATGAAAATAGCAGATAAAGTGATCTACTGTAAGTGGTACTTACAATTTTTAATAAATTAAGCCCATTCATTAGACATTGTATAAGGGCACTTCTTTGATTCTTGAACTATAACTTTAATTTTTTGCATACCATTTTACAAGATCCAGTCTACAGCTGTCAATTAGGAAGCTCTGTAAGTAAGATGATTACATAGGTTTCAGTAGAAATTGACTGAATAAATGTGCACAGTGATTTTTTTCCCCTTGCACCTAACATGCCTTACAGGCTTACATATTTAACTTGTAATGTTATTCCAATATATGCTTTAACTTTTTTTGGCAGAGGGGAGGAGGGTTTGCATGCATTTCTTCACTAAACCATGTGTCTGGTCACATGCTGTATGTACAGCACACAATGAGTGGTGAAGAGAGAACTTTTTATTTGGCAGTTATGGCTATTAAACAGTTGTTTTTAATTTACAGAAAGTTTAACTGGCTCTGCAAGTTCTCCATTTCCCATTATTAAAGACTGTTGTTAATTAAGAAAATATAACCATTAAAAAACAAATCCACCCCCATTAAAGGAAAATAAGATCCACACCTCCTACTGCATCTCAGAGTACATTTGGGTCCTGCTTTTCACTTTTTCTATCCACCGCCCTTTTAAAACAGTCTTTATCCTAGGTAGTAAACACAATCAAGAAACCCTTTAAGCTCAGCAGTATGGCACTAAGAATTAGAGCAGTGGTACTCAGACTTCAGTGGTTCAGGAGCCAAATTACTGAACATTATCCAAAAGAGCCACCGTAGTGTGAATTCATTGTTTCATTTACTATTTTTATACACATATATATTATTCTCACAGCAAAATGACTGACCAAGCATTATTATTTTATCACGATTGGTTAACACATTAAAAGTATTCTGATTGGTTAATAACGTTGGTTAATAATGAAATCACAGTGTTTTAATATCGTGCTGCAAAAAGCTGAAGGAGACTCATTAAAGAGCCACTTGCAGCTCACGAGCCTCAGTCTGAGTATCACTGAATTAGAGTATGTCTAGAGTTTGTGGTCCAGTTTTAACGCTACTTAATTGATTGCCTCAACTTGAGTTAACAAACACAGCTTTATTCGAGATGCTCCACAGATGTTTGTTCCATGGGGCATATAGGCTAGTATTTACAGTCAAGTTAGTTAAATCAAGCTCAATAGCAATCAATTCACTTGAATAAAAGCAGCATCACAAACTCTAGATGGACCCAAAAGTCATACTGTGTGAACAGGACCCATGAGATTCTCTTCACACCTTTTTGATGTTTCTATGATAGAAGTAACTACAGTAAGGGCAGGTCTACACTATGGGGTTAAGTCTACCTAAATTACGCAACTCCAGCTATGTTATTCTGGTAGCTGGAGTTAACGTAGCTTACGTCGACTTACTGCGGTGTCTATACCATGCTGAGTCAACGAGAGACAACTTTCCTGTCGACTTACTTTACTCTTCTTGTTCCGGTGGACATACCCTAAGTGAAATATCTGTTTCAAGATCATCTATTACCTGCTAACAGTGATGAAGTCAACTTAGATAAAGACTACACTAGGTAAAACCAGGTATGTATGTTAACTCAGGAACAGACTTGATAGCTTAACAGTTTGGTGTTGAAAAATATAATAAAACCAAGACTGCCACTTTCAAAATCCAATCTCTGTCAGCATATGTCTATGGTTAGGCCTACTCTACATGATAAAATTATGTTGACTCAGCTGTTTTGCTTAGGGGTATGAAAAATCCACACCCCTGAGCGACATAGTTAAGCCCACCTAGCTGCTGCCTCTCAGGGAAGGTGGATTACGTACACTGATAGAAGAAACCCTCCCGTCAGCATAGGTAACGTCTACGCTGTAGTGTTCCAAGTGTAGACAAGCCATATAAACACTACAGCTGCGCCGCTGTAGCGCTTCAGTATAGACACTCCACTACAGTGATGGGAAGGGTTCTCCTGTCACTATAGTTAATCCACCTCCCTGAAAAGCAGTAGCTATGTCGACGAAACTGAGCTAGCGCTGCCTATAATGGGGGTTAAGTCGGCATAGCCACGTCTCTCAGAGATGTGGCTTTTTCACACCACAGAGAGACAGCTGTGCTGGTGTAAGTTGTTTTTTTTCAGTGTAAACCAGCCCTCAGTGAAGTATGGGTTGCTGGGAATACTAGTTATATGGCATTTAGAACATGCCTGTGGTGTTGGTCTGTAGCCACACCATCCTGTGCTGCAACTGTTGGGTCTCTCAAGCTCTTCAGCATGGAGGTGGCTCAGTAAGCTCTCCAACCAACACTTAGTTGCGTCAAGAAGTCATGCTGGTGCTTGAAGTGGCACTCTTCCCTTTGAATCAGTACTGAATCTATGGTCTATGGTGTTAGAGGGCACAGTGCTTCTCTAGATGCCATCTTTCAAGTGAAACATAAAACAGAGGGCCTACCATCTATGGTGTCCTTCTAATAACGAATCACTTGAAATGCAGCAAATTTTGAAAGTAAGTTAAAAGTAGCTTTGGGTATGAAATTTTTTTCCTGCCAATTTTTGTTGTTTATAATCCCATTTTCCTATTTTTAATGTTTTCTCTCCATCACTCCTGTTGCTGTGTAAGACCACATAAACTGACTATACCTAAAGTGCTGTCAAAGACAAAGTAAATAAACTGAAAAAATATTGAAGTAATTTTGTCTCTAGGTTTAAGTATTACTTGTAACAGGTACAAAAAAATCCAGACACCAGTGAGATTTTTAAGATGACTGTATTCTTTTAAAGATCTCACAGCACTTTTTGTTAGACTAGAGATGTTAACCCAATGTCTGGGCAAATTCCAACTACAATAATTTATTTTGCCTACTTAAATTCTACCTGTTCCAACAGTCTGCACTATCTGTCACCATACTTGACTCTTGTGTAGAGCTGCTTTGTACTACCAGCTATCACATTCCACCTCAGTGGTGATATTTCCATAGTGGGTAAAAACGTTTCCCCTACCTATTGCAGGAGGATTTTGTGACGCTCACAGAAATTAACTAGTGTTTGTAACACACCTTGAAATCCTGGGATGGAAAGAATTGTGTGCATCCTGAAACTGTCAACAACTGTAAAAAAGGAAGTTCTTTCCTATTGGCTAGAGCTATCACTATATTACCATCTTGTGTCATGGGGCTAGAGGCCACTAGATTTTACGTACACAATTGTTTAAATCTTTTCAAAACCTAGGATAGCTTTACTTAAAGGACTACAATTCTCAGAAAAACACTGCACCATATAAATCTTAATTAAGTTAAAAAATATTGCGACATATGTCAAACACTTATTCTACTATTCTGGTAATCTTGTGTGCTGAAAGATTTATCTGGGAAACATACTGCAGATATCTTTCGATTTTACAGAAATGAAATTTACAAAATAAAGGCCTGATATGCAATCCTTACATCTATGGAAATTTTGCCTCAGTTGGGACTGCAAGATTGGGCCCTATACCCATCAAACATTGTAAGCCTATAACCTTGTTATTTACACACTTACAAGAAGATACATTTATTTGAAAATATTGGAAAGACACCAAATCACACAATAATTTGGTTAAAGTTCATATTTCTGATTAATAGAGGGTCTAATGGAAATACACTTAATCATTAGGATCCCAACTGTGATTTTCCACCATATAGTTTGTCTCTAGGGGGAGTGCTTTACATGAATTATTTTTTATTTCCATTTTGAAAAATTGTTCAGACAGTGAAAGAATGTCAACATTTTATTTTTAAAACTATATTTTGTTCCTGTTAGTGAAGCTGATGATTAATTGCTTAGAATATAATGTTGTATGCTTTTAAAAATGCATTCTTATGTATTTTTTCAGATAGACGGGCCCACTAGTCTGCATATCCCCTTGTATGCAATACTTTTTCAAAATTTAAATCTGAAAAATAAAATAGAGATTTTTGGAGACACTTGTATATATTTTTTATTTAAAAATCTTGGTATTGCTGTCTAGATGACATAAGTGGTGCATGGAAAGGAGGTAACTGTGATGTGTCCAGCTTTCTGGACTTTTTTTGAGAATACAAACCTTTCCTATTTGAATCCAGTGTGCGTAAAAGTTTGTAGTATTTAAAAAGAAAGTTAATTATGGTGAAATACCAAAAATATCCAATCTTGATTTAATTGTTCAGTCATGGACTTCCTTTGTGACTTGAGGCAAATCACTTAGCTTTTCTATGCTTCAGTTCCCCATCTGTAAAATGGGGATACTTACTTCATAGGGGTGTTGTGAGGATAAATACACTAAGAAATTATGAAGGACTTTTGAGATCTACTGATGAAAATCACTATAAGAAATATGCATTATTCTTTATTTATTTATTAACTCTTAACCACTGAATAAGTAAGACATAAAAATAGTGGCACTACAAACTTCCTCCACGCAGCCACTGGAACGTATCTGAAGGAAACCTCTCTGGCCATTCATTGCTCAGCCTTTCTACTGAGATTGCTGATGAGGGTGCCAAGTGTTGATGTGGACAGGTGTCCACAAAGAATTAGACTAACAACTCACTTAACATAGTCACTTTAAAAATTACTTTTAAAGAAAGGATCTCAGGAAGATGGAAGTGATGTTTCAGTGGCACCATGAGCATACCCATTCACATGACAGAGAGAAAACTTGAGTACTCTACTCAAATGAGTACACTGGAATCTTCTATTTAAACAATGCGAATGAAAAGAGAAGGAAAAAGATGGCAGTAACTTCCCATTCATACTGACAATTTGACTTGGGGCCACTTCTGTAGGAAAATGTCTGATGGGAACTTCAGGGGTAGATCTGGAGAGGACTTATGCTGGCTCTCAAGTCCAGATGGTCTAGAAGAGGAACTCGGACTTGAAGTATTTGCTAAATCCTGAGCTAATGGAAATACACATCTATCAATTATACAAAGCTTATTTTGGTATGTACATCTGCTTATGTTTTCTAACTTAACTAGATACCATTTAATACTTATCCTAAATCAGAGCAGTATATTTATGAACTTGAACTTTAGAGACTATAGTTGATTTGAGGTTACCTCATCCCAGGACTGTGACAGAGCCAAAGGTCAGCACTTAAATTCAGCTTGCAATGCCTCTCCTCAACCATGATTAAACACGTTTTACTATTAATGTACAGTTTGGCCCTGCCTACAACATCCATTAAAGAAAGAATGGTCTGAATCCTAATCTATGACCACAATTCTGTAAGCCATTTTATAAATACAGACAAGCCTTAGCTACACTAGCTAATGGAAATCTGTTAGCACCTTTTTGCAACAACCAAGTTTAAATGCAGTTCACTGGAAAGGTACTAACTGTTTCAAATCTTGCTGTGGACAAGCCAAATAAGTAATGTTTCTGATAAATTTAGTTCATTCTTAGGGTTAAAGTGAGCAGAATTTAATGAATTTTTGTATAAGGGTCACAGTATGGCAATTTTTACAAGAGTGTTTCACCACCAATAATTTCAAAGCAAATGAAGGTCACAGGTTTATATGTATGTTTGGATCTTTGGTTTTCTTTTTTATATAACTAACCCTAACAATCGCAATTTAATACAGCTGAAGTACACAGTCTAAATGTGTGCATTAGTTGAGGAACAGGTTTTAAGCATCAACCTATTATTGAAAACAGATTGTGATATTTAGTATGATGCATCTTTATAAGGAAAATTTATTTAGCTGATTTAATTTTATTACCATCTGTTTCATAGCTCATGTCACATTATAAATAGCCATCTCTACAGAAAATACTCTTTGCTGAAGACTGCATTTTTTAAACTATTTGTATGGGGAAAGAGGTTGTTTTGCCCACATTTGTGGGTTTCATAGCCTAACTTCCCTGACTTGCATACAAAATAAAGTTAACAGATTGATACTAGGGAATAGGCTGTGGCCCTGTGCTGGTTAGCACACAATTCTGATCAATTTTCAAAGCATTGATTTCCATCATCCTTATAAATTCAACCTTTGCACATCTGATTACTATACAGTTGCATCAGAAACTACAACAACGTAGTTTAGAAGAGATCTACATATTTTAACCATGGCCCTGAATTATGCTAAAGCCTCTAAGAAGTGTAAAGCCCATGCAAATCCTTAGTCATAACAACAAGAATTTAAATATAGCTAATCTACACTGAAGCAAAGGAGTTCCAATAGCACAGAGGTAATGAGCTCTGTGTTTACTGAGTCAGAGCAGAAAAATTCCAGATACACTGAAATTGTCTTAGGGTACGTCTATACTTACCACCGAACCCGGAGGTAAGCAATCGATCTTCTGGGATCTATTTATCGCGTCTTGTCTAGTCGACACCGGTACTCCTGCTCCGCGAGAGGAGTACGCGGAGTCGACGGGGGAGCCTGCCTGCCACGTGTGGACCCGCTGTAAGTACCTTGTAGTTCGAACTAAGATACTTCGACTTCAGCTACGTTATTCACGTAGCTGAAGTTGCGTATCTTAGTTCGAACCGGGGGGTTAGTGTGGACCAGCCCTTAGTAATTAAAGGAAGTTTAGCATAGAAAGAAATGCAACAGTCTGATAAATTACAAGAAGTTGCCCTAATTCCAGCCACATTAGACCTCATCCTCTATCCAAAACAACCAACTCTCCCACTTTACCTAAAAAGCTTGAGGGGGGTGGGGGGGAGAGGACTTTTGCAATATGGCCTTGAGGGGCAACAAATAATGGCTCTGGTGAAGAATTAGGGAAGTTCCAGATTTGAGGAGCATTCATTGTAAGACATTTTGCTTCCAACCCCTTTCTGCTTAAACTATGGAGCTTTTTTTGCTTGAGTAACAGAGCTGGTATCAAACTGGGAGAGAGGTGATCCCCAACATCTTAAATTATACCTGGAAACAAACTGGAAGCTTGTGTTCTGCATGCAGCACAGGTGTAATATTGTTCAGAAAGTATTGAAACCGAATCAGATGGAACCGAAAGATACACAGGTCATCTTCATTAACAGACCATCGAACATTGTGTGAAAATCACTAGGCACCCCTTAATTGGCCTATTATATAGATTCTAGGTGAGGGTGGATTAGCATCCTGGAAATGAGGAGAGTCACCATGTTTTCTTTAACATTCCAACCCAGGATTGCTGTATAGCAGTTCTTGTGCTATCATTTGAATGCTAATCATACTTTCACTATAAATCACTTACATCTTTTGGGTGTAAATCTTTCTCATAGTTAAAAGATGTCTAAGTTTGCTTTTTATAGAAACCCAGTCCATTAACAAAATTTAAGCTTTAGTAATAAGAGAGCCCAAAGTAAACTATACAGGTAATGACTATATGAGCAGCACATTAATGCTGTAAACATGTGGCAACATACAAGTGAAAAGATGGAGAGACCGTAAAATAATTCTGGAAGTAGTGCTGCTTATGGTGTAGTCAGAGGCACACTTCATTTATCTGCACAATTTAGTGACTAAAAGCAGAAATGCTGTAGGCTTACTTTGAGTGATGACGTTACTTTCGGCTTGGGTCAACAAGTACAAGTAAAAGATTTCCACCCGCTGCATCATAAGCATAAGCCTCAGCCTATTCTGAAGGGCAGTTCTGACAGAAATCTCTGGTTGTCTTCTCATTTCATTTTGGAAGGATCATCATTTTACACATATCAGCTGGAGAGCTACTTCACCACTCCAGTTATGAAGACACAACAGACTGTCCTGGCAGTGTGTTGTGATGTTGCATCAGGTGTGTCAGTATGTGACAACACTGCATCTAGGTGATTTAACATTGGTGTTCCAATACAACAGCACAATTCTATGTCAATGCCTCTTTTCTTCCCACCCCTGTTCCTCAGCTGAAGACAGAGTGAAGGGTCCATCCCCTTTCATAGCTACAGAGAAAAGAGATCTCATCACTTTCTCTCGCTTCCCATGTGACCAGTGGCAGCACTGGGAATATTCCTGTAAGGAATGCTCTTACTGTTGGTGCCCAGGACCCAGGAATGTCTATCAGACCTGAAGATTCCATGAGGGCCTTGAAGAACCATACAGCTGGGCAGTAGATCTCAGTGTTCTATTGTAGAGGTTCTCAAATTGGGGGGCACAGAATGTATTCGGGGGGGACCAAAAACTTACTGCGCACATTTTACCCATAGCACTGAATAACTAACAAAGCTGATTCCTCCAGCCAATCAGGTCCTCCAATGGCGCTGAGTATTTGACTCTAGATGGTGCTGTGCATATTGACAGATTTCTGTTAAGCTTGCATAGCATTATACAAAATTGTTGCCATCTGTACATTAATCATTTGCTGCGATGTGGTGTGCACATTTAATTGTAAGAATCTACCACAATCACAGTTTTGCTTTTGCTCTTATTGCAATGGATTGTTGGCTCTGTTTGAACCAATGCCTTACTGTTTTTAATATTTAGTAAGAGTTGCATGTTGATTTGTTTTTATTGGTATATGTACTTGTGTGGTGGTGGGGCGTAAACTACTACAGACACAAAGAAGGGGGACACGATCAAATAAGTTTGAGAACCACTGCTCTATTGGGTGGGAGGAAGGAATTAATGCTGTTCCTTGAATCAGCTCTCTGGGAATGCTAACAGAGTCCAACTCCAATACATCACCTCCATGGGATATCTCAGCTTGACCAGACTGGGGGCAATGTTTCCATTACAAACACTGCAAAAGTTTGGACAGGACACCTTTTTCATCTCTCATAATTTGGTGATCAGGTATTTTTGAAGTCCCTGTTCATAGAAGTATATAATCTCTCAACTGATATTTGTCAAGTTCTGCAAGTAAAGCCCAGGTTAATAAAAAACAGCCTATAAAGATTGGTTTCTACCCCACTGACTATCATTTTTGTGTTTGACTACATTTACTGAGATAAATGCAAATATACAAGCTGTTTTGCATTGAAAAGGCTTCTTTCACTTTCCCCTATAAAGTGAACCATAAAGAACATTACCATTTAAAAATGTTGTCCCCCACAAGCAGTCTCCTATCTATGGCCTACAGGACTGATAAGCTGCCTGCTCTGTGGTTACTCCATAAGCTCCTCAGAAAGAGATGATTAAAAGGAATACTCAAGTACTTTAAGCCCAAAATTTCAGTGAGATTTTCACCCCTTCTCAAGCTGCCATATGCTGGGTAAAGGGGCCAGTGACAAGGGAGCTCTGAAAACCCTAGATACGGCATGAGAGAATTCCCCTGGCACAGGAACTGAGGAAGATGGCCTCAGGTTGTCTTTTGTGGACCCTCCAATATAAGGTACATACCAGAGGTGAGGGTGGGAGGGGGAGGTGAATGTCAGGGACAGGGAGATGTGCAGCCACAGTGCATAGCGCTGCAGAGGTTCTGGACAGTACTGCTGCCCAAAGACATCCAGTGACAAGCTACTGTAACTTAGATAACTGCAGATATTCAGTGTCACAGTTTCAGGATAATTGCACCTGTATTCCCCCCACTTCCTGTAGTCCGTTCCAAGAGTGCTCAGTCAGGTCTCAGATCTCCAGTCATCACCTGTCTTTGGGCAGAAACCCTTGTCCCACCCCTTGTGACAGCAGCGTGGAGGAAGGGAGGGCAAGACTGCAGGGCTCCCTGCATTACACTGTGATATCCTTGGTGAGCCAGTCTGCCTAAAGGCCAGCACCTGTGCTTGGCTTTTTCTCTCTGAGGGCTATGAACCGTGCATTACTAGCAGTTACAAGTTATCACACAGTTCTTTCCAAGCAAGTACATTTATTCTTAAGGTAAAAGCACTGGAGAGAAAACATATAAAAAACAGATTTAAACAAAAACTAAACATACCAGAATCACTTGTCATACTTATGGGGCCCTAGTAGGCCAAAATCTTTCCAACCCTTCCAAGGGTTGGGGCTCCCTTGGACAGAAAGACCTGTCTGTTTGCTGTATCAGAAAGAAGGCCCTGAGTCACTTTAAATGCAGCCTTTTTATATCAAAAGCCCTTTCTTTGTCTCTTAGTCTCTGGAAAACCCAGTTTGAACAAGTATATGCAAGCCTCCCAAGGGATGGTACCTCTCTAGAGGTATTTACAACCTGAGCGATTCACTTTAATCACCCCCCACTGGTTTTAGTTCCTGGAGGAGCTAAAAGCAACCATTATCTCCCTCCCCTGAGCTGCATACAATTCCTGGCCTACAGTAATACAGAGATCATTTATAACCTTAATACAATATGTTCTCCAAAAGCTGCTGCATGCAGTTGCAATATCTGTCACACTCAGCACCTCTGAATAGCAGGCAACACCTGTTGAGATGCCTGAATATAGATTCAGAATCCCAACTTTAGCCACTCACGTTTGAAAATTCTGACCCAACTCTGTATTTGCCACACACAAAAAAAGTTGCCACGATACTGCCAAACTTGGGTCTCCCACGTGTCAACATTTGGAGCTGTATAATCAAGAATTAAATTTATTTACATGATCTGTCTTATCTAATTATTGTGTGCGTCTTGTTCATCAGAATCTATTCATTTTTTATATCTCAGCTCACACTATTGGTATATAAGATACAGACATTGCACAACTTATGGGAAGTTGTGTATATAATTTATTAGTGAAGTCTTCAAGACATATTATCTAATGTAAGGTCTCTATTCTGACCTAGATCTTGTGCAATACTGTATTAATAAAGTAAAGTATACAACAACTTTTATCCTACAGGAGACCAAAGTACACTGTTAGGGTCAGATTCTCTGTTGCACTCCACCTTGCAAACTTGGTTATACATACCAGTGCAAAGTGGATGTAAATTGTTATCATGCTAATTTGGTAGCAATATATACTCTTTGGATGGGTGTAAACAACAAAGATATGGGAAATACAAAAATCTGTCCCTATACATACAACACGCAAACACAGTGAAATGCAGTTTTCTTGAGTGTGGAGAGCTGTATCCACATAGATTGGTGTCCACTGTGACAGATATGGCAATTTCCTTTAATATCTTTGGGAGAGCTAACTGAATTAAAGTTTAAATAGCTTTGGAGTCAATAGTATTATAAATGCCAAGTTTTTATACTGTTGTGGGATTGTATTTAACTTCTGTAGAAGGGAGACGTGGCCAATGTAAACCCTGGGTAGTGTTATGAATTTCAAAAGACTATTTTAAACAATGTGCCAGACAAGAATGAACTTTTGGGACAAAAAGTTAAACAGCATTTCCCAGGAAACCTCTAGGCAAATGTGCATGCTAATGTACCCCCTCCAGTAATACAAGAATTCAGCCTTTTGAAACTTTGCCCTGAGCAGGGGACCTTTGCCTGCTGATTATCTGTTATATGAGAACAAGCTCAAAGGCCCAAACTGCATAAAGGAAAGAATGAATGATTCACAGAGGTGCTTATTCTGAGCTAACAGCTGCTATGAACTCGTAACCACAGAAAAACGCCTTGGTGGAGTTTGAAGGATTGATCACATGCCAGAACCCTTGCTGGAATTGGGGGTGATCTCTGATAAGTTTAGCAGGCTGCATGTAAGTTCTTTTATTGTTTTCAATATGTTTTCTCTCTAATGCTTTCACCTTAAGAGTAAATGTGCTTGCTTAGAAAGGATTATGTGGTAACTTACAGCTGTGGGCAATTATGCTGCTCATAGTCTCTGACGAGAAAGCAAAGCAGGCCTGCTTAGGCAGTCTGGCTTGCTGGGAAACTGAGTGTAGGCAGGGAACTATGCAGCCTGGAAAAACCCTGGTCAGGAGGATGAGAGAGACATGGGTCTCTAGGCTGGGGTGCATTCTGACCTACAGCACTGGGACATGACTTTAATTAACATTCCCCCGTCATTTTCTAAATGTCAAAGCAGGGAAAGCAAAATCTCCATACTTACTCCTGCAAAGTGCCAAGCATTCTCAACCTCCACTAAAGTCAGCAGGAGATGAGGATGCCCTGAACAAGGCACACTTTACAGGATTGAGCCCATTGATTTTAAGGTCTCATAAAAGAAACCACATAAATGATACACTAAATGATGCTACCAAGCACCTACCCTCCAGAGCAGGGAAGGGTGAAACATGTTCCAAGGTTTAGAATATGTAGTTGCAGGGACTCAAGCCAAACTTTATTCTTAAACTATTAAACCACTCATCTTCTATTCTGATTTCTTAGGATATTTAAGACATTTTAATAAAGATGTAATTACACTGATCTAAAGAAAGGCTTCTGACTCAAAAGTAACCTGCTCAGCTGCTGCTGGAAAAAACCCTCCGATAGGAGTATAAATCACCAGGCTTCATGCGGATGAGAGAGACTTGAGTGCTGGCTGCCCTACTAGCTTCTGAAAGAGAAGACTTCTGAACTCCATCTGATTAATAGCATTATAGGGTTGGCAAATACTGATGGATTTAGTGTAAACCAGGCCTGCACAACTCGTAAAGCGGCGAGGGCCATATTACTCCAAAGAAAACAGCTGAGGGCCGAAACCCCCCCGCCCCGCGGAAACACGCCCCCCCCAGCGCCACCCGCCCCGCGGAAACAACCCCTCCTTCCCCAGCGCTGGGGCGTGGAAGCCTGTAGAGGGCGAAAGAAACAGTGCGCATAGGGTGACCAGATCACAGCACTAAAATAGGACCCGCCCTCTCCCCGCTCAGCCCCACCATCACCCCCCTCTTCACCCACCCAGGGGTCACTATATTACTGCACATAACAGTCAATCAATGCAGTTGTAGATAAATCTCTGCATTATGCATTTTTGTATAACTTTGATATGACTTTGTATTGAACCTCGGTAATATGTTATAACAGGCCCCTAAGGTAGTATAATTAAGGTAAAAGAAAAATGTCTTTTTGCTAGAAGTAGAATAAGATCTTCCCCCCACTTTGTATTCAATTGCCCTGTTGAATGAATGAGGTGTGAATGAGGAAGGCGTGGAAGGCAGGCATCTCCAGACAGCTGCAACCCTTGGAGAGGGGATGGGAACCAGACCAAGGACAATCAAACTTGTCAAGTGGGCTGACTAGAGAAGAGCAGACATACTGACGGCCTCGGTGGTTAGAAGCAAGCACCTTCCTTTGGGAACACCCTTTTTGCAGCATTGGGACAACCCCCAGTCCAGAGACAAGCAGCAAAAAAGGGCCAACGGACACAGGCCCAGATTTTGGGCTGCACAGTGAGCCCACCTACTCACCCCCCCCCACCCCCCGTGGGCCGCACAGCGAGCCCACGCGGGCCACATGTTGTGCAGGCCTGGTGTAAACGGTTAGCGCCTCACTAGGATGGAACGCAGCAGTGGTTTCTTTCTAATTACACCAATAGCTATTACTAAGAATCATCTCAGAGCATTTACATATTTAGGTAACAGCTAGAGAGATCACTTCTGCATGTCAATTAAAGTCAGATGGAATAGTGCAGACTGCTGAATTTACAGATTTTTCTGCAGTGCCAGCTTCCCATTTTTTATTGTGCAACGAAGTAGCTGCTACTTGCCAGTGTTTCCTTTGAAATCATAAGGTAAATTTTCAGCAGAGGTATTTGGCCACACAAACTCCACAAATCAATATTAAGCCAATAGCAATTTTAAATGCATTTTGTTAAGTGCTTTAATGGAAGGTGCAGGGAAGCTGAAACACTTGGAAAGCATCTCTCTTCCCTTCCCCATAAACAATAAAAGCAGCGCTTTCTATGCACAAACTGAACATGGATACACTCCCTGCCATATGTCATGTTGCTCTTCTCTTCCTGCTTGTGTAACTCCTCAATATCAAACTCTGAATATTAGCTTCCAGTGTTATTTTCTTCAAGCATCTACTGATAATATCAGCACATGAACACTGACACACACACACAAAACACTTCAAAACCAACTGAAAAAGGTAGTAAAAACACTGCATGATACATGTTGTATACTGGAAAAGAGATTTATTATACAGTTCTTAAATGGGATTTGGCTACATTACGTAAACAGCTTCATGCTAGCACCTCTAATATACTTTTATTGTCTCCCTGCTTTTTGTTCAGCTCTCACACGGCAACAAACAAATGTGTATACACTTACAATAAAAGGTATGAAGACTAACCTGCCAAGGTCGATCCCAATCCAGAGGAATCGGAAATGCTCCAAGCCATGCTCCCACTATGCTACACATCGTGGTAATCTGTAGACTGTTATCCCAGATGGACATCGCTCTATAAGATTAGCACATATTACAAGATTTTAACAGCACAAAAGTCATCCTTTCAGAGCTTTAGAGCGACTGATCTGATCTCTGCCACTCTCTGCAAGTCAAACAGCAGATATAAAATGTCAACTGTATTTTTTTAAATATATAACATACAGATTTATTGGGTTGGGGGTGGTGGCTATAAGGGTATATGTCTACCACACCCCACTCACTGTAGCCACCTTTCCCCCACCCCTTGCATTTTCCATAGTTTCCAAGGGGGTTTGTCATAGAAGGGCAGAATGTAATATCGCCATACCACTTCCAGCCCCTGACAACTGAGAGTTACATTTCAGGCGCCAAATCTGGGCTCCAGCACGCAAAACTAGCTTAAGTTTTGTACCTGTATTTAAAAATATAAAAACTGCTATAATGTTATGACTAACTATTCCACTAATGCTCCTGCCTACATTCAACTCCAATCCCTAATATGACAGACAAAAACATTCAAACCACTAGCAGAGTTTACTGAACTCTGCACCTTTTAGTCTTCTGATGGAGGCATAACATGATGAAATATAGAAGTTATTTAATAAAATTTTATAGACTTAAAGCAAGTTTTATTTTTGCCAAAGGATACTTAATTACTCCTTGTGGCAATAACAAACAGGTTACTTGGATTTTTGCCTTCAGACTGAAGAATAACATTATAGGCAGGCTGAAGATGTGGCACAGAGATCTGTATTAGGTTTTGGCTAGGATTCAGATTTTGGATTTGAAGCTGATGGAGCTAAAAATCCTGTGAACTGTTATTCAGATATTTCCACTATCTTGAGCCAAATCCAAACCAGAACTGTGGTAGACCCTAGACCAGTTGATGCTATGGTATGCACAATATTCTCTGTCTATGCTGAGTCCCTAGTCGTGTTTAACACTGTTAGTTCCCACAACTCCCCAGGGTTTTAATAGGATGTATTTTCCCAGTTCACATAGATCTAAGAGTCTCCTTAGCAGCCTCATATATATTCAGCCTTTTGTTAACATATCAAAGATAGATACCTCCTCTGCAGTGGTCATCACTGAAATTAGGAAAGGCCAGTTGCATTTGAAAGCTGTGAAGAAAAAGCCCCCATGTGTCAAAAATTAATGTTATTTTAACCTTTTGAGCTGGTGACCCTTAGGGTTAGCCATGACCAGCTGACACAATGTTAAACACAGCAGTCCCTGTGTGCAGTTTCACACCATGTTGATTACCATGATTCCTCAGGGTTGTAGTCCAACATGATATAATTTCCCAGGGTAGAAAATCCAGTAGGGAGATTATTTTTAACCCAAACTGAGACAGGAGAAGAAGGAAGTGGAGCAGATTTTGTATGGAGTCTATAAGAGAATACCCAAGGGACTTTTCACAACAGTCAGCAAACTTTTCCCCTTTGTAAGTGTAGATCTTTCTAGCATGCAACTTCCAATCAGACTGGAGGATTCAGGCTACTACCATTGTTTCCCATCAATGGGCATGCTAATAGGGAGGGGAAATCCAGTTAGCCAGTTCTGCCTCCAGTTATAACAGCCTCAACAACTGGTCTCTCACAGGCTTAAGGTAAGAACTAGATGGAGGTATTTCTAGGCAAAGGATATTTTCTATCATAGACTCACAGAAGTGTAAGGCTGGGACCTCAGCAGGTCATCTAGTCCAGTCCTCTGCCCTCAAGTCAGGAGTAAGTAATAACTACACCATTCCTGACAGGTGTTTGTCTAACCTGTTCTTAAAACCTCCAATGATGGAGATTCCATAACCTGCTGTCCCCAGGCAAATTGTTCCTGCGCTTAATTACCTTGACAGTTAGGAAGCTTTTCCGAATGTCCAACCTAAACCTCCCTTGCTTCAATTTAAGCCCATTGCTTCTAGTCCTATCCTCAGATGTTAAGGAAAACAAATTTTTACTGGCCTCCTTGTAACAATCTTTTATGTACTTGAAAACCGGTACCGTGTCCCCCCTCAGTCTTCTCTTCTCTGGACTAAATAAAGACAATTTTTTCAATCTTTCCTCATAGGTCATGTTTTCAAGATCTTCAGTCATTTTTGTTGCGCTCCTCTGGACTTCCTCCAATTTGTCAACATCTTTCATGAAATGTGACACCCAGAACTGGACACAATATTCCAGTTGATGCCTTATCAGTGCGGAGTCGAGTGAAAGAATTCCTTCTTGTACCTAGCTAACAACACTGTTGCTAATACATCCTAGAATGAGGTCCCCCCACCCCCCGCCCCAACAGTGTAACACTGTTGACTCATTTAATTTGAGATCCACTATAACCCCCAGATCCCTTTCTGAATAACTCCTCCCTAGGCAGTCATTTCCCGTTTTATATGTGTGCAATGATTGTTCCTTCCTAAGTGGAGTACTTTGCATGTGTCTTTATGGAATTTCAGCCTATTTACTTCAGACCATTTCTCCAGTTTGTCCAGATCATTTTGAATTTTAATCCTATCCTTGCAAAGCACTTGCAACCCCTTCCAGCTTGGTATCATCCACAAACTTTATAAGTGTGCTCTCTATGTCAGTGGTCCCAAAACTTTTCAGGGTTGCATCCCCCTCCTTACCTCTGTCCACACACCCCCGCCCTCCCCCGCCGGGATCATGAATAGGGCTATAGCTTGGAGGGAGGGGGCATGGACGGGGTAAGGAGGGCCAAGGCTGGAGCCACAGCTGGGGGCGGGAGCAGAGGCCGAGGCCAGCAGCCAGGGCCCCAGAGCCAGCAACCGGGGCCAGGGCCAGGAGTAGAACTGGGTGGCGCGCCTTCCCTGTCCCCCCGGGGGATGGGGGGTGCACGGCGGGCCTTGGCCGCACTCCCTGAACATACCTCCATGCCCCCCCTAGGAGGGCGCATCCCACAGTTTGGGGACCTCTGCTCTTGCCATTATCTAAATCATTGATGAAGATATTGAGCAGAAAATGACCCAGGATCAATCCCTGCGGGACTCCACTTGATATGCCTTTCCAGCTTGACTGTGAACCACTGATAATTACTCCCTGGGAACAGTTTTCCAATCAGTTTTGCACCCATTTTACAGCAGCTCCACCTAGGTTATATTTCCTTTGTCTATTTCTACATACAGCCTGTCAGCATAAATGTATGTAGGCAAAAACGTATGTGAATATTCCACCCCCGAAGGACATAAAAGTTACACCAACATTAACGCTTATGTGCACAGCCAATCACAGTGGTGTTTTCTGTATGCCGACAGGCGAGTTCACTCCTGTCAGCATTGAGCATCTTCACCTGATGTGCTGCAGGAACGCAGCTGCACTGGTACAGCTGCACTACTGTACATACAGACATGGCCTTAATTTGTTTATGAGGAGATCATGCAAGACAGTATCAAATGCCTTACTAAAGTCAAGATATACCACATCTACCACTTCCCCCCGTCCACTGGCTTGTTAGTCTATCAAAGAAAGCTATCAGGTTGGACTGACATGATTTGCTCTTGACAAATCCATTATGACTGTTACTTATCACCTTATTATCTTCTAGGTGTTTGCAAGCTGATGGCTTGATTATTTGCTCCATTATCTTCCCTGGTACTGAAGTTCAGATGACTGGTCTGTAATCCCCCAGGTTGTCCTTATTCCCCTTTGTATAGATTGGCACTGTATTTGCCCTCTTCCAGTCCTCTGCAATCTCTTCCATTTTCCATGAGTTTTCGAAGATAATCACTAATGGCTCATATCTCCTCTGTCAGCTCCTAGGATGTATTTCATCAGGCCCTGCCAACTTGAAAACATCTAATTTATCTAATTTTTAATTTGTTCTTTCCTTATTTTACCCCCAAATACAGCCTGATTTTCACTGGAGTTCACCATGTTAGACGTTCAACCGCAACAAACCTTTTTGCTGAAAACAAACAAAAAAAGCATTTAGCACTTCCATCATTTCCACATTTTCTGTTGTTGTCTTTCTTCCCTCATTGAGTAACGGGCCTGCCCTGTCTTTTGTATCCCCCTTGCCTCTAATGTATTTGTAGAATGTTTTCTTGTTACCTTTTATGTCTTTAGATAGTTTAATCTCATTTTGTGCCTTAGCTTTTCTAATTTTGTCCCTACGTACTTGTGGTGTTGTTTTTTTTTTAATTTTCATCCTTTGTAATTTGATCTAGTTTCCACTTTTTGTAGGATTCTTTCTTGAGTTTCAGATAATTGAAGATCTCCTGGTTAAACCAGGGTGGCCTCTTGCCATAATTCCTAACTTTCCTACGCAGTGGGATCGTTTGCTCTTGTGCCCTTAATAATGTCTCTTGGAAAAAATGCCAACTCTCTCTGTTTTTCCCCTTAGGCTTGGCTTCCAATGGGATCTTGCCTACCAACTCCCTAAGTTTGCTAAATTCTGCCTTCTTGAAATCAATTGTCTTTATTCTGCTGTTTTCCCTCCCACCATTCCTTAGAATAACAAAGTCTATCATTTCATTATCACTTTTACCCAAGCTGCCTTCCACTTTCAAATTCTCAATCAGTTCCTTCCTATTTATCAAAATCAAATCTAGAACAGCCTCTCCCCTAGTTGCTTTCTCCATCTTCTGAAATAAAAAAATGTCTCCAATGCATTCCAAGAATTTGCTGGATAATATGTGCCTTGCTGTATTAATTATTTTTCTCAACAGATGTCTGGGTAGTTGAAGTCCCCCCATCACCACCAAGTTCTGTGCTTTTGATGATTTTGTTAGTTGTGTAAAAGATGTATCAACCCTCTTTGATGCAGTTGGGACTGTATGAATCTGCTTCTTTCACTGATTGTTCCATAAGGGCACTGCTGCCATACCTGTGAAAGCACCCATTTCAGGTACCTCGAAATAAAAGCCCTTGGGTTTTCCTGGGCAATCTCCAAATCAAAAGGAAAAACATTTTAGCATCTTCTTCATAAAATGGGAAACGACTAGATAATCCTGGGGAGAATCACCTTTCTCCACCTTCCCAATGGAAAAATACTTTGTTTCAGAGGAAATCTCATTGTTTATATTTAAGTAATGGTCCTGTTTCTCAGCAATACCTCCACCATCCCAGGCAAGTTTTCATCATGTGCTAAATCAGTTTTGGTGGTGGAAGTGTCAATGCTGCTAATGTGTGCATGTACACTGGTTGTGCTGAAACCATCAGTGTTCAAGCAATCTAGAACTGCATAAGGGATTCCAGAGCATAGATCTGATATTGACTCTCAAAAACTCCATGCTAACAAGGGCTCCAACAAATGTCCATGTTAGGACATTGCTTTGGAGCATTAAGATCAGTGAAAAGACCATCACACATTAAGGAAGCAAATTTCTGAAGAGACAGCATCACACCTATTAAAGCAGTATGTCTTGCTGCATTTGAGGATCCATTATGTAGCTTAGCTGTGACATCATGTCTGGGAGAGGAATAGCCAGAACCACAGGCAGGTGTTTGTAGGAGCTGACAGCAGAGTCAGCTGCAAAATGAGGAGTTGTCTGGTTCCCTTTTGGCACTGGCAGAAGATGATGCCTTTGTGGCGATGACTAGGAAAATAGGATGTATTTGAAAACTTGCTAGCCAACACATTTTTTAAACATGAATTTGCACCTAGTGTAGACACAGTTTAACACCTTGACAAATGTGTTCACTGGTCATGGTTGATCCTAAGGGGAAAACATGATCTGTTTTCCTTGTTTACACGTACCCTCTGATGAGTCATGTTGATCATCACTGGTTGGGTTACTTGCTCAAGGTAGAAAACCTCTCCACGAGTCTGGTAACAGTCGTATTAGGGCTAGCAGAACACTTTATACAGGATTGGATATAAAGCTATACAATCTCCTCTGTGGGACTTGCATGATTGTAGGTAGCACTGGGGTAGGATTCTGACACCCAGTATGGGGTCTTACCTTGGTTCCTTTGAAACCAAAGCTTCTGAAGCTTTCCAGGCAATCTTAATGGCAATCTTAACAGACCAATTGGAGAAGGCCAGGGAGACTTTGAGGAGTACACTCTAGGACCCAGTGGCACACAGTTACATTTGTGAATATATATCGTGTGCTGGCCAGTCATGGTCCCTTCTGAGACATAAAGCACAGTAGTCATGTCACTAGATGGTGCACCGATGTCAATAACCAAAATGTCCAAGGCAGCATGAAAAGGGACACAGAAGTGTCCACAAGTGCTCCAGTAATGCACTATTTCCCAAAGACTCTGTCCAGAGATATATGCCCTAGGTATGCTACTGATGCAAATGGCCCTCCATAAGGTGCTCCGGAGGGACTAGATGAAAGAGGCAAAAATCCCCAAGACAATGCCACTGAATGTCCATAAATTGTTTGAGAAGAGAAGATGAAAGGCACATGTAAGCCCCACCAGGATAAACATCAGGAACATCCCCAAATTCTACCAGCTAATCAGTTAAAAAATATTGGGTTTTGGTTGCCGATATTTGTTCATTTTTTTATGGAACACACCAGTGAGACAAAAGGATGGATTTAATCAGCCATTGTGGTCCCATATGAGCTCCTTCACCAACCAGAGAATGGAACTGATCAACAGAGGCAACTTAAGTACCTCAGTAGGCACCATGCCCCTCTGGGTAGCTCAGCTTAGACTTTACACCAGGGATCTCAAACTCAAATCACCACGAGGGCCACATGAGAACTAGTAAATTGGCCCGAGGGCTGCATCACTGAAACCTTTTCATACAATGATACACAAGTATAGTCAAAAATGAAAAAAATGAAGAGTAATATAGTATTCTATTAAAAGTCAATGTATTAACTTTTTAAAAACTGTAATGCAAAGAGGAGTTTTAATAAAATATAAATGTTTGGAGCTTGGCTGCCAATGGAGTTGGCACCTATGGCGGGCTGCAGGAAATGACTCTGCGGGCCGCATGTGGCCCGCGTGGTCCACGTGTTTGAGACCCCTGCTTTACACTTTAGGCAGGTCCCACCATGCCTGTGCTCTGGCACACCCTCTGTTGTGTTTCTATCTGTTAAGATGGATATCTTTGAAGAATCTCTCATATTCCACTGCAATTTGCTTTTAGCATTCTGCAGTTCTCACCTGCCATATACATTTCCTAATGACTGCACCACAACTAAGGTGGGCAGAGTTTATCTGGGGCTTACCTGGAAGGACAGCTCTGCTTTATAGTGTGTGTGTGTGTGTGTGTGTGTGTGGGGGGGGGGGGGGGGGGGGACAGAGGGGGTGTCAGAAACTGCTGTAAAAAATGTGCTTGGTGGTGAGCTTTGCAGCAATGACTCACTTCCCCTCCCCACCCAGGAACGTGAGGTCCGAAGGGCATAAAGGTACGAAACCTGGGTGGGGAAGTCTCTTTGTTCCACACAGTGAGTAAGCCAGCACCCACCCTCCCTCCCCTAGTGGAGGCGAATGGCAGGCTGGGTTAGGACCTGTTGTGGGTGTAGTAAGATGAGGCCCTGAAACATAAACCCTTTGTATCAGAGGCCCAGTATGAGGCCTAAGTCCTGAGCTAAAGTAATGGTCAAGACTTCGCTAACATAAAGCAAACTTAAGCTGTACGCCAAAGGCGGGCGCTGCTCACAGAAGTTGGCAAGGAAAGGGCTGATGTTGCAAAAGTACACAAACCTAAAAGGTACCAGAACACTTGTACATTCCACACAGATAACAAGGAACAGGATGGCCCATCCTAAAGACAGGGGCAAAAGGGTAATATAATGGATAGAGTTGTTTTGTTCGAACCAACATGTACAAGGTGGGAGGCGGCACCTTACTACGTAGAGGGGTTGTACCTTGTTACGTAGAAGGGTTGCACCTCAATACGTCAGGGGTGATGTGTAACTTGTTTGTACCTGTGTATAAGAATGCAGCCTTGGGGCGGTCTCTTTGTCTGGCCTAGGGGGCAGTGGAAAGTCCCGCCACTGACTGAGCTGGTCCATTGCCAGGGGGCACGAATTCCATAGTATGTCCTGTAGAGTCTACGGGAAACTATCACTGTGCTTCTCTTCAACAATAAACCTGGCCGACATGCCTTCGTACCTTACTAGAGTCTGTGGTCTTTGGGGGTTCTCTCGGGGTCTGCTGTGTCAGCTATCTGTGCAAAGCTGGGGCAGCACACAGAGGGAACACACGCACGCAGCCGACTGAGATCAACATTGAGCAGAGCAAAGCACCACACCGGTAGCCGTCTGACAACAGTGGGCATTATGCTAGTCGCTCCTTTTAAAGGATTTTTTCCCGCATCACCAGAATTGGCTTTGGTGGAGTGAGGTTTTTTCGTGTTCCCCAACGCGGGTCTGAGGGAGGACTTTTTCTGGTGAGACGAACAGATGGTAGGCCATTTGTCGCAACTTATTTTGCAACGCTGGGCGGATATTCAGTGCAGGTACTCCATAGAGAAGGCAGGCAGTGACCAGATAAATGGCCTGGTAAAGGACTTAAAAGGAGGTACTGGATAAAGGAACAGAACGGGGGAGGGGGTTGGGGACTCCTCTGATTGGTATGGTAGGGAGCCAAACACCTCTACCCCCCCCCCCCCCCATTCTCATAGCCCACCTTAACCCTCGTAGAAGGGTGGTGGATGGTAAGGTCCAAGCCATGGGTTGGCTGGGAGACCTGGATGGAAACAAAGGGGGGGCTGGTGGAAGCCCCGGAGAATTGATTTGAATAAGCATGGGTTTGCCTGCACTGTACACTTTATCTGCCAGGTAGTCCCAGACATCTATATAATAAAGTTGTGGCCAGATTAAAATCCATAACAAGTGTCTCCTGTCCTTCTTGCAGTGTACCCAGACAATGAACCTCAACAAGACACAAAAAGGATCACAGCTAAGTAATTCTAACAGGAAAAAAAGATTAGTATTTTTAATATCTTAGAATTTTAGTCTAATCAAGGTTCTTATGTAATTGCTATAATAATAGTGCCTTGACAGGCTTCCCAGTGAGGAAACATTAGGGGCTCTCGCTTTCAGGAACTGGAGCCAGATGCGTCTACAATGAGCTCTGCTGGAATTAGTTTTTGTTTACTTCTTACTTGCTGGATTTTTATTAAAAAGTCGTTTGATTTCTCTCTGTCCCATAGGGCAAATAGTTACTTAGGAAAACATGCCAAAACCAAAAAGACTGAAGTGACAAATTGCAGTAATTCACTTAACCTACGCCAACAAAGACAAAGGACTTGGTACCATTACTTCATGTACCTCACCATATGGGACATGTGAATGATCCCACTTTTCACAAGTTGCATGATATTAACAAGACTAACAACAATAAAAGGCTGGATATTTCACAAAACACTGTTCCCTCAACAGACCACAATTTTGAGACTTATCTGGGGACAAGATGATTTTGCTGCTCAAAGCATCGTTGAGGGCTCTGATCTCCTCTAATTAGTTCATATTCAAGAGCACAATTCCCCATACAGTAATGCTTCATAAAAAAATACACAAACATTAACAAACCCTGAAAGGGCTCCTAGGACTGCAATATAATTGGACTGGATATTTTCCTCAGATTACTTTAGCTTGGAATATAGTTTAGTTTGGCAAAGTTAAAGTAGGTTAACTACTGCAGTGATTGTGGTTTGTTTTTTTTCTTTTAATTTGTGTAAGAAAGCACAAGTAAAGCTGCAACAAAGTACTCTACTCTCTTGGGGATTAATTTTATGACAAATGGAATTTTAAAATTAAAAAAAAGGCTGCCATGTGAATATCCCAAAGCAAACTTCCATTAATTAAAGAATACTGGGACAAGATGAATGGATCCTGCACATTGCCAGTCAAACTAAGGGCTGAAGCCAGCCTGAGGCACCTAGAGGTCCCACAGCTGTCTCTTATTAGGACTGCCAACATTCCCTTAAGAAACACCTACTGATTTATTAGGGTTAATTTCCAGCAGACACCTGAAAAGCCCTTAAAGGGTGGAGATAGAAACCTAGACAGGAGCAGGTGTAAGGTCATGCTTGATCACTGGCTTTGCCCCTTAGCCCTGGTCTACACTACGAGTTTAGGTCGAATTTATTAGCGTTATTTCGATTGATCCGTGCACCCGTCCACACGACGAAGCCCTTAACATCGACTTCTAGGGCTCTTAAAATCGATCTCGCCACTCCACCCCCAACGAGGGGATTAGCGCTTAAATCGATATTGCCGAATCGATGTAGGCTAGTGAGGACGCAATTCGACAGTATTGGCCTCCTGGATCTATCCCACAGTGCAACATTTGACCGCTCTGGACAGCAGTCTGAGCTCCAATGCTCCGCCCAGGTAGACAGGAAAAGCCCCGCGAACTTTTGAATTTCATTTCCTGTTTGGCCAGCGTGGTGAGCTGCAGGTGAGCGCAGATCTCATCAGCAGAGGTGACCATGATGGAGTCCCATCAAAAGGATTTTTTTGCTCCCCCCTCAGTTGCTTTCACGGAGGGAGGGGGGAGCAAGGGTTAGGCTCATTTCCTTCTAGCTGCAGATGGTACAATATGCGGTGAGCAAGGAGGCGCCTTCCCTTCTAGCAGCAGATGGTACAATATGCTTGATATCCATCATCAGCTCCTGGCCCCCTCAAGGATTGAACTCGCAACCCCGGGTTTAGCGGGCCAACGCTCAGACCGCTGAGCTATCCCTCCGCCCGTGTTCCAGGCAGTACTGAATCTCCCTTAAACAAAACGTAAAAAAGAGAATGACCAGAGTCACTCTGGTCACTCCCATTTATGTCCAAGCGCCCCCGGCCAGCCACACCATAGGCCGCCGGCCAGGAGCACACGAATACCAATCATATTGTACAATCTGCTGCGAGAAGGAAAGGAGCTTCTGCTGTGTGGTCCCGCGACCACGACCATTTATGGCATATTGCACCATCTGCAGCTAGAAGGCAAGGAGCTCCTGCTGTGTAGTCCCGCGACTACCAGCCTCAGGCGGAATGGCCCCCTCAAGGATTGAACTCGCAACCCCGGGTTTAGCGGGCCAACGCTCAGAACGCTGAGCTATCCCTCTGCCCGTATTATAGTGTGACTGAATCCCCACTAGACCTAATGTCCAGGCGTACGCTGGAGATGTACGGTAATTGTGAGCTGAGCAGGCTTCCGTAGCAAACACGGAAACCCCGGAAAAAAGGCGCGAAAAATATTGCTTTCACGGAGGGAGGGATGACATGTACCCAGAACCACCAGCGACAATGTTTTCTGCCCCATCAGGCTTTGGGATCGCAACCCAGAATCCCAATGGGCGGCGGAGACTGCGGGAACTGTGGGATAGCTACCCGCAATGCAATGCTCCGAAAGTCGATGCTAGCCCCGCTACTGTGGACACAGTCAATCGACCTCATGGTCTTAACGCTCTTTAGTGGGGACACACACAATCGATTCCATAAATTCGGGTTTTAAAATATCGACTTCTATAAATTCGACCTAATTCTGTAGTATAGACGTACCCTTAGTGAAGGCCCACAATAGCCTCTGACCTGTAGAAAACTTAGTTCTTTCAATTATATTTGGACATAGGCTGAAGGATGCATTTGTTCCGTGTGAAGGAATAAAAAGTTTTCTTCACAACCAGCTGCTACCATGACTGGACCATCACAAGTATAATGACCTGAGGTCCTGGGTTCACTTAATTAGGATTCAGATGGTTTGGCATTTGGGTCCAAAATTCTGAAGTTAGTCTTTTAACACAACTGTCTGAGGCACTGAGCCTACTGATAAGCACCAAGACTGTTACCACTTTGGAAGACAAAATATTAAAAGACAGCAAGCATTTTGCTTAACATATACAGATCTCAGCACATGAAGCAATTTTTAAGGATTCATGGTCTGTTGTCTCCTATCATACAAACAGATTGTTTCTACAAAAAATATGATGTGGATGTGTCTTAGCAGGCCTGGGGCAGGACTTCATACTACTGATACCTGTTAGGGAAGGATATATTCAAGAAAAATGCCTGTAAGTATGTTTTTGCCACTTAAATGTATTCAAAAAGTTACTGTCATCAAAAGGCAGACAAGAGTCTGGGTAGCTGAAACAACTGAATGAGAGTCTAGCAAGTTTCTAGAGTTATGATTCTGTGATGTCAGAACACTTGCTATAGCAAAAGTTACGTTAACTGTTTTCAACTACAAATCTGTTTCCTTTACAACCCTCTGCTTTCACATACAATTCTCTGATCCATTCACCTTTCAGGCTGAATATCTGTTGCTCAGTCTCTAACCAAAGAGGGCTTTATTGTTGTTGTTTTTTTCCCCCTTTCTAAAAGAGCAAAAGGTTTTTTTGTAAATTCGTAGGACTGTGTTTTTGAGGGATTGTGTTCTTGTAAAAGAACAAACCTAGCTACTAAATACCAGTGGTTTTGCAAGGTTTGAAAAAGTTCCTTCGGTTAATAAACCTGAAAAGTGTTTACCGAGTATATACTGAAAATGGTTCTTATATTTACTGCTGTGGATTCAAATGAGTCATGCCTGCAAGTTCAGCTATGTAAGTGAGCATTTGGTTGTTAATTTATAAAAGAGTGCCTATTACACATCTGCAGGTGCATAGAAACAAAGAAAAACTAGCTGGTAGTCTAATATGAATAGACTCAACCCTGCATACAAGCCGCATAACCTCCTGCTCAGGAGAAAAGGTGGCCTTCAGAGCATGCCCTGAAAGCCACTAACTTGGATTATGTCAGACCCACATGGGGAAACAAATTACAAAATATAGGCTCCTCCTCTGCAAGAGATTACCAAATACTGCCTGTCTTATTTTCAGGTTTTCTATTGATGCCCATCACCACAGTCTCTAAGTACCACTGTAAACCAGAGCGCACACAAGTGATCTTTCAGAGGGGTAGCCGTGTTAGTCTGTATCCGCAAAAACAACAAGGAGTCCTTGTGGCACCTTAGAGACTAACATTTATTAGGGCACATGCTTTCGTGGACTATCTGTTTTGGTTGTGTGGTGTGTAGTTGCTGGTGAGTATTTGTTTCAGGTTGGGGGGCTGTCTGTAAGCAAGAACTGGCCTCTTTCCCAAGGTCTGTGAGAGTGAGAGATAGTCCTTCAGGATAGGTCGTAGATCCTTGATGATGCGCTGGAGAGGTTTTAGTTGGGGGCTGTACTCACCAGCAACTACACACCACACAACGAAAACACCAACCCATGAACCAAATCCTGCAACAAACCCCAGTGCCAACTCTGTCCACATATCTATTCAAGGGACACCATCATAGGACCTAACCACATCAGCCACATCAGCAGCAGCTTGTTCACCTGCACATCTACCAATGTGATATATGCCCATCATGTGCCAGCAATGCCCCTCTGCCATGTACATTGGCCAAACCGGACAGTCTCTACGCAAAAGAATAAATGGACACAAATCTGACATCAGGAATTATAACATTCAAAAACCAGCAGAACAACACTTCAGTCTCCCTGGTCACTCAATAACAGACCTAAAAGTGGCAATTCTTCAACAAAAACAGACTCCAATGTGAAACTGCAGATCTGGAATTAATTTGCAAACTGGACACCATCAAATTAGGCCTGAATAAAGAGTGGGAGTGGTTGGGTCATTACAAAACCTAATTTCCCCCTACTGTTACTCACACCTTCTTGTCAACTCTTTGAAATGGGCCACTCTCATTACCACTATAAAATCATTATACCTGCTACTGCATTTTCCACTCCATGCATCTGATGAAGTGGGTTCTAGCCCGTGAAAGCTTATGCCCTACCTAATACATTTGTTCGTCTCTAAGGTGCCACAAGGACTCCTCGTTGTTTTTAAAAGTGATCTTGACGGTCATGAAAGCGATTAAGGTGTTTTCTCAGGCAGTTAAGGCCTTGAATAGTGCGAGTCCTATTGATCAATATTTATATTTTGAATTGTACCTAGAAGCAAACAGGGAGACAATACAGTCATTTGAGAAGAGTTGTAACATGCTGCCTGCATCTAATCCACAAAACAGACTTGCTGCCATGTTCTGAACCAGATGTAGCATCTGAGTGTTCTTCAGCTGTAAATTTAAGAACACATTCTAATCAAGTCACAAATGCATACATAACAGTGATCAGATCAACATCAGATAGACTATAAGCAGTCACAATTATCATCTGAAACCTGCATAGGAGCAGGGCCGGCGCTCCTACTAGGCGACCCTAGGTGGTCGCCTAGGGCGCCAGGATTTGGGGGGTGGCGACTCCCAGCAGCAATTCAGCGGCAATAAAGGCAGCCGCCGAAACGCCGCCGAGGAGCTGCTGCCGCCGGCGGAGGTGAGCTGCCGTGGGCTTGGGGGGGGGGGGGGGGGGCGCGAGGGCCGAGGATGGGGGGCCGCGGCGGGGAGCCAAGCCTGCCCCCGCAGCCCATGGACGAGGGAGCTGACCCGCCACGGGGTGGGGGGGGGCGAGGAGCAGGGAGTGCGGTGCAGGGCTGGTGCAAGGAAGTTTCGTCTAGGGTGCGAAACTTCCTTGCACTGGCCCTGAATAGGAGGTGATGCTGTGGCAAACCCAGTTTGCAAGAGCAGCTGGCAATCTGGACATATTCCTAAATTATGGGTCTCCTTGACAAAGGATGAAGAAACCTCCTCACATCATAAGGGCAAACATTCTCCTAGGTAGATGCTTTTCTTCTCTACCAAGAATATCCTCTGCCTTATCAGTATTGCTTTGTGGAAACTTACAAGGTCCACTGGCAAAGACAAATAGCTATAGAGTCTTCCTTACTCCGCCTCTAGCAGCTCTGTAGGTGCCAAGGGCAAAATCTAATTCATAAATTCCACATGCTAAACAACGCTAGATTCTCTCTTCCTTTAACTTAAAGAAAATCAAATAAAATTAAATACAGAATTCAATAGTATTACTTCCTAGTCGAAATAACAAATGTTCAGAAATGCAAAAGACTAAGGTTCGAAATTCATGTTAATGCTTCATGCTGCACAGATGTACTATCTATCATCACTAGTTTGTCTTAGTGTGTACATCCTGTTTACCCCCATGCAACAAACGATATGCAACACTGTTTTTGCATTTCCTGACATTTTGTGGAACATCTAACATTGCATTTACATAGTAGTTTGCATTTAACAGAATTATATTAGCACTTTCTTGACATGAGTTTGCACGGGGAGTCACCTAGCAATAATGATTAGTCAGAGTGTCCCTGGACTGCCAGATCATTTTCCTATATAGTCTCTTCTGTTTTGGGTTTATTGGTATTTGTTTTTCTTAAAAGCTTTATAAGGATTTTCTTGTTCAAATGAGAAAGCATTACCAAATCTACTCAGGATGTACCAAGGATGAGGTAGCGCAAGGGATGGAGGAAAGGCAGACATAGTAGGATTGCTGTACTTTGGTGGAATGAGCTACATTGTTTATTTATCCACTGAAATTTGACTTCCATTACAAGATGGTATTTTGCTTTAGACATCCTGTATTACCTGACCACATTGAAAAAGCTATTTTTTGAGAAATTATTATTGAATGAGCACCTCCCACACTTTTAGCCAGAAATATTTTCCCTAATGGCAGCTCATTACACAACTTAATGTTTATGAACAGTTTTCCAATGCTAAAATGAGTTATTTTTGGCTCAGTAACAATACCCTAAATGAGGAGTTTACCATTTGTGTAATGTTGGGTTTGAGGACTGTATACAGTGATAGATTCTGAAATGATCCTCTCTTGAAGGTAATTCTTTAAGATGTGGTATGGATAACGTGAAAATTCTTCTCCTACTTCCCAAGAATATAAAAAATGACACTTGGTGAATGTACGAAAGTCAAGATCACAGTAATGCTCCCTACAAGCATCAGTCAAAAAATTCAGATTCTTTTTCTTTAAGGAAAGATATTGTCAAGGTTGACAGATCACAGACTGCACCACAAATGCTCCTGTGCTGTGTCTAAGTTTTTGACTTTAACGCCAGCCCTCATTTTAAGGAATCTAGACACTTTGGCCCCAATCCTGCAAACACTTAAAAATGCACATAAACTTTACTGATGTGATTGATTTCAGTGGGACTACTCACATGCAAAAAGCTAAGCATGTGTTTAAGTGTTTGTAAGATCAATATAATACAGACTATAACATATTTACAATGCAAGCCTGACATTTGTTGGAGAGGAGAAAAACTGTCTTATTTTTTCCAACATTAATGGTGTCCCTTTTAATTTAGGAATACATAATATTATGCTTATTAGCCTTCTTTTTTAGTGTTAAGATTAAGATAATTGTAGCTAGCACAAAGAATCAAAATCGTAGGACTGGAAGGGATCTGAAGAGGTCACCTAGTCCAGTCCCCTGCACTCATGGCGGGACTAAGTATTATCTAGACCATCCATGACAGGTGTTTGTCTAACCTGCTCTTAAAATCTCCATGATGGAGATTTCACAACCAACCTGAGCAATTTATTTCAGGGCTCAACCACTCTGATAGTTAGGAAGTTTTTCTTAATGTCCAACCTAAACTGCCCTTGCTGCAATTTAAGCCCATTTCTCCAGTTTGTCCAGATCATTTAGAATTTTAAATCCTATCCTCCAAAGCACTTTCAACCCCTTCCAGCTTGGTATCATCCGCAAACTTTGTAAGTGTACTCTCTGTGCCATTATCTAAATCGCTGATGAAGATATTGAACAGAACTAAACCCAGAACACATATATGATAAGTGACTAAATATGCTTATGAGTGTGAATATGATGCAACTGGAATATGCTTTATGCAAAAGGTCTCTTGTAGGGCATCATAACAAAGGTTATAATCTACTGAATGTATTCCTCCTATTTGTATGCATGTATCATTTTTGTATCTGAAGCTAGAAATATGAAGTATAACTCTGAGGTCCTATTGTAATTATGCAAAGTGTGGGCCATTAATGGTGGTTTAGAATCTCGGTGGCTCCCATTGACTAGGACAATTGGTTGTAAATGATTTATTTACCTGCATACCTTCCCGTATACCTGTGGGCTAACTTAGGAAGAATGGAGACTAGGGGGTTTAGTGACATGTGACCGTGTCACATGATACTGGAATCCATCTTCATCCTTGTCCCCACCCCCACCTCATCAATGGAAATGTAGAAGCACAGACAAAAGATTCCCTCCTTATGCCAAAGCTATAAAAAGGGGGTGGAGCAGGACAAACAGTGTGGCCAGTCATGAGAAAACCCCTGCTTATGACCTGAGATGTCTGCTGGAACTAACAAGGACTGTACTGGGGAAAGGATTGGGCCCAGGCTAGGAAGGAGTCTAGTCTGTGAAAGCAGCTTATTGGAACATCTCTGAGGGTGAGATATTACCTGTTATCAGTTTCTTAATGTATTAGGCTTAGACTTGCATGTTTTTGCTTTATTTTGCTTGGTGATTTACTTTGTTCTGTTTGTTATTACTTGAAACCACTTAAATCCTACTTTTTATACTTAATAAAATCACTTCTGTTTATTAGTAAACCCAGAGTAAGTGATTAATACCTGGGAGAGCAAACAGCTGTGCATATCTCTCTATCAATGATATAGAGGGAGAACAATTTACGAATTTACCCTGTATAAGCTTTATACAGAGCAAAACGGATTTAGATGGGGTTTGGATCCCATTGGGAGCTGGGTGTCTGGGTGCTGGAGACAGGTAACCTGCAGAGCTGTTTTTAGTTAAAGTCTGCAGCTTTGGAGGCGTGGCTTAGACCATGGGTCTGTGTTGCAGCAGGCTAGCGTGTCTGGCTCAACAAGGCAGGGTTCTGGAGTCCCAAGCTGGCAGGGAAAACGGGCTCAGAGGTAATTTTAGCACATCAGGTGACAGTCCGAAGGGGATCTCTGTGACCAAACCCGTCACAAATTGTATAACTAAAAGACGTTTAAATGATCATTTGGAACCTAAACAGCTATTTCAGTTTAAAAAAAAGTTAAACTAAGTGCTACTTCATTGTCAAGAACGGTAATTAAAATCAGTGTGTAAATCCTCTGCATGCTTTCGTACATACACTCAAAATTATATTACATACCAAAACTCCATATTAAAAGGAAATTAAGGTTGCAAAGTAAAGCATTCAAATGTTAAGAAATGCCAAAATTAAGATTGCTTGTGCAACCTTAATTTGGCCCTCTTGTGCATAAGCATTATGATACAATCTTTAATTACATGATCATGTACTTTTTCCACAAGATTCCTGCCTCATTCAGTACGCAGGATGGAAGGCACTCATAGAATGAATTACGGTTATATAGTGAATGAGATTGTTTGTAGGATCCTTGCCTCATTTTCTGCAGAAGCTGTGAGGTTACTAGAGAACTGCAGTAAAAGGGAAGAAGATCTTCTGCTTAAGGCAGGTGAACACCCCAAAGGGACCTCAGTTCTATCCCTGCCTCTGCCACAGAGTTACTATGTGATGCACAGCAAGTCCCTTAAAACTAAAATTGACAGGAGGACACTAAGTGCACATTCCCCAATTTCTGGTTGCCCAACTTAAGACACCAGGGGCATAACTTGAAGTGCTGAGCACTTGCAAATGCAGCTGAAGTCATCAGGAGTTATGTAGGCACCTCTGGCTGTAAAGCAGTGTGGTCTGAAGGAATGAGAACAAGGATGGGAATCAGGAGATCTTGAGTTCCGATTCTGGCTCTGCCACTCTGTTATCCTGAAGTGGAAACAAATTCATTGTCTGTGAGACACTCAGATATCAGGGTGATGAGTGCTTTAGAAAAGACCATAAGGAATGAATAATTCTGTATTCACTGCAGGCTTTGGATGGTGTGCAGTAAGGCAGTGGCCAATAACTGAATAAGGATAAAGATTTTGAATAGCAGCCTCAGTCCCTGAGGATCATCTATCCTATGTGCTGAATGCAGAGTCAAGGTCCTGGAGAAGACATAGTATACAATCACACAGAGACCTCCTGAGGTCTCTTCCAACCCTAATCTTCTACGATACAGACAAGGGGCAGAGTTAAGGTTGCATAGGCAATCTGGCATTTCCTAACTTTTTTGAATATTTGACTCTACAGCCTAAATAATGTATTTTAATGAGATTTCTGTATGCAATTTCCTCATTTGTAAAGGAAAAATAAATACAAATTCTATTATGTGCAACAGTAACAACCTCACACCATCAGTAAGGTTCGATTCCTGAACCTGCAGCACAGTTGAGCTACAGACTAACTACATCAGCTGGCAGCATAAGAAAGCTCCAGTGGCCCACTTCCCACCCAGCATAATAGCAGCTATGTGCTGGAGTCGAGGGCAACTTGACCCTGTTCCCTCACCCAGGTGGGGTGAGCTCTTTCCCCAGGTAGTGCCCGCAGAGAGGGATGGGCCACTGTGGCCATGTGCTGGGTTGGGTCAGGAGTAGGGGCTAACAGGATGAATCTGGCCCAGCTGTCTAGGCTGTCTGCTCCCATGGTGTGCGGCTGCACCTTTCGCAGTAGTGGGGGGGGGGGGGGCGCGGAGGGAGGGTCCCACCTTAGAGGAGAATGTTCATGTGCAATTCTAGTTTTGGCTTGCTCTAATGTAGCACTTCTGCATAAAGGACACTTTAAAGTCTCAAGAACATATTACACCATATAACTGAACAGTTAAGTTACATCTTACAGGAAACTAAATACTTCTGTTTTCAGAATCAACACCAAATAAAATCACTCTCTCTCTACTCATTTTCTATAGTATAGTATCAGATGTTAACAATGCAACTAATGCCAGCTAGGGAGTTTCAACACAATCATTCAGACTAGTGGCTTGAAACAAAGACTCAAAGAGGAGCAGTAAAAATTAGCAATTGCTAGCTGATTTCTAAAGTCTTTTACTCAGGCTGCTATTTTAGCCAACAATTACCGAAAAGCCCTTTAAATAGCAGCTTCCCACCTCCTTTAATGCTGATGACCTTTTCACAGTTTTTCTTTCCCACGATCAGCTTGTGACAGCATATGATAGCATGTGATTAGCTTAGTAGCACTAGTTGCAATACTAGCTGTCACACTATACACAGAGTCCAGAAGCAACTGGCTTAGGCAACCCACTCTTTGGATGCAGAACTAGATAAAACTGGAGCCCAGATTAGGGTTTACTTAAAATTTGGCACAGGATGCCATGAAGTAAAATACAGTAATTTATTTACATATCTCAAAAAGATCCCATGAATATGTATACTATAAATATTGTGTAACACTGAAGTGTTCCAACTCTTAAAGTATCAATTAATGTTCAATTTTAAATCAAATGCTAGAAGGGTAAACTAACAAAAGTTGTTTTTCCCACAATTTTAAACTGTAGATTTGACAATTAGAATCCAATGTCACATTTTTATTTGAGAACATTCTTCAATTGTGAGTCCACAATTCTTCTCTGTGCACTACACAATGGAAAATGCCGCATAATGGAAAATTCTGAAGCAATTTTTGATTTTATAATACACAGATCTGATTTATGTGGGTTCAAAAATTACATAAGTCATTACAAAAGGGCAAACATCCTTTTACAAGAAGAGACATGTTAAATTAAAAACTGATGTTGTAATAACTTAATTCACAAGTTATCTTGCAAAGTGGTGAATGCCTCTGCAAACGATACTAATGGGAACTGACAGCGCTAAGCACCCAAAGAAACATTACAAATCTTGCAGGATCAGGTTCAACTAAGCAAGAAGTAAGGGATTGACTCATCTGTAACTATACCAATATGATATAAAGGGTTACATGTGATAAGTAGTCCACTTGAAAGGCCCTTTCAGCCCTATGGTGGGGCATATTGAACATGATGCTACAATAGTTATGTGAAAAGATATTCACAGCCGGATCTTTATTTTAGGAGACACTAAAATAGTGGAAAGATTTCACAAAGATCCAAAGTGAATAATTTGGCAATATGAAGGCATAACACAACTCTAACCCTTTTCAGGCTAGATATTTGTATTCATTAAGCTAGACTTTAATAGCTTTCTAATGTCAAGCTTTCTTGTTATTGTTATAATTAATATTGTATTGCATTTTCATTACAAATACATGCACCTTCTACAGAGCTTGGTTTTCTGATTTTTTTAAAAACAAAGGTGGATGAGGGTTACAAAAATAAGGTCACGTAGTAATTTAGGGCCCAATCCAATTAACTCAATGAAAATATAACCTCTCAAGTTCTAAAATACATTCTTAGTATGTACAAAATTCTCTCCCTTTCCCCTCCCCCACAACTCAACATACTAAAACTTTTTAAGGCTAAAGTGTCCCGTCCTCCCCCACTATTCAACCCTCCATTCTCCCTCACCATTGAATCGCCCACTCCTCACTCCACATGGTAAACACAGTAAATCAACCTAGGAACACACCACACCCACACTCAGCCCCTCCCTCAGCTCATGTCCCCCTGACTTACACCTCACTCCTGTGAGCATAGTTCTAGTTAATATATTAAAAACTAAGGAATTAATTTCCAGAAAGGATAACCATTGAGATACTAGATGACTACAAGATTACTACAGTAGTTCTTTGTAATGGATTTGCACCCAGTAGATAAGAGTCAAATCAGCTGCATTATGTTGAATGAAACATGTATTTTACTTTAAAATGTTGAGAAACTGAAAAAGAGATATGAAGGGAGTGTGGTCTGTTCAAGTGGAAATGCCAAGACAAGACAAGCCTGCCTCCTACAGCATAATACAGCCATACAAATAACTATGTTCAAAACCACATTAAAAAGCTAAACTGAAACGTAGAAAAGAATGGAACTGAGTTAAAGCTGAAATCTAACCTAGCAGAACAGAGGAAACCATTGTAGAATGCGTGTCACAAACTCACCTACCGTTTAGCGAGCTAAAACCTCCCAGCACAATGGGATGGATTCACAACATTTTAGTACTTAGTCTTACTTTATTTTGACTAAAAATATTCAATATCTTTTATTAAATCTTTCAGAGGTTTAATTTCAGTTTCCCTATCTACTCTTTAGAGTGAAAGGAGAAAATGACCTGAATAGGATGGTTAATGACTACCAAAGCCCATGCACAACTTATATGTTAATATTAATACAAAGGTCATTACATGTGACTATTACACACAGTATGCTTAATTTTGATCTTCTCTACACTGGTATAAATCAGACGTAATTCCACTTAAGTCAATAGTGATTCACTAAACGTAAAAACAAGTGTGATCAGACTTTAGCCTTATGGACCTATAGTATTATATACATAATAAACATCTGTGTGTAAAGAATTATTACTATCATGTTTGCAGTTTTTAAACTTCAATGTCTCCATCTTCTAATTGAAGTTATTGGTTATTTGGGAGCAGGTTGTGTGTCTTTAAACTGAATCAAAAAGGACTCTGTCCTCAATACAGGCGAATGTAATGATCTACAGTATTTCATTATGCAACAAAGCTGATTTTATTTTCATAATTAGTTTAAATAATGACATCAGAACATTTGAGTTTTCTTATAATAAAAACAGATGTCTTGGAAAATTGGAAAAAGATTATTTATACTCAAAGATCATGTGCATCAAATTTATGTTTAAGGTCAATTACATTTTTTCACACCTAAGTTATAATACCTTGGGAGCAGGTGGTGAGAAGTATCATTTTAAAGTTGTGTAACTTCAACACTTATCAAGTGAGGAAATGTGCAAGATTATCCCATATAATTCAGTCATGGGTCTCTTCTATAAAGGGTGATGATCATGCAAATTGTGCAATGATTTTGCACTGTGGACAAGTGTCCACTCAGAATCAAATTATTTTAAAGATGTGTGAAACTAGATTTTGAACCCTGGAAGCCAGAAACTAAACAAAAACCTAGCTCACTAATCAACTGTACCAGGCAGATGTTTCATCAGGGAAACAATGACAACCCCAAATTATGGATGTGATAAATTTGATTAAGAATAATGACCTTGTACATTTATTCAGAAAGCCTTATCTTCTTTATAAAAGATTCCAGGACACGTTGCTTTTTGCCGTGTTAGTCTGTAGCCAGCCACTTTGAAACACTAACCCAGGAACCAATCCCTGTAACAAACACTGTTGTCTTCTCTGTCCCCATATCTACTCTAGCAACACCATCATAGGACCCAGCCACACCATCAGGGGCTCATTCACCTGCACATCGACTAATGTGACATATGCCATCATGTGCCAGCAATGCCCCTCTGCCATGTACATTGGCCAAACCGGATAGTCTCTACGTAAAAGGATAAATGGACACAAATCAGACATCAGGAATGGGAACATACAAAAGCCAGTAGGAGAACACTTCAATCTCCCTGGACACTCAATAACAGATGTAAAAGTAGCCATTCTTCAACAAAAAAACTTCATAAACAGACTTCAAAGAGAAACTGCTGAGCTACAATTCATTTGCAAACTTAACACCATCAATTTGGGCTTGAATAGGGCCTGGGAGTGGTTGGCTCACTACAAAAGCAATTTTCCCTCTCTTGGTGTTGACACCTTCTATTCAATTATTGGGAGTGGACCACATCCACCCTGACTGAATTTGCCTTCAACATTGGTTCTCCACTTGTAAGGTAACTCCCTTCTCTTCATGTGCCAATATATTTTTATGCCTGTATCTGTAATTTTCACTCCATGCATCTGAAGTGGGTTATTTACCCACGAAAGCTTATGCCCAAATAAATCTGTTAGTCTTTAAGGTGCCACCGACTCTTCGTTGTTTCTATTGCAATCATAGCTGTTTATATTGTAAGAAAAGGAGGAAAATGAAAACTTACCCATTTTTACTGAACACCCTTATCCATGCTTGGATGTTTGGTCCCAGCATACACAAGCAGTGTAAAGTAGTAAATGTAGATAGGAGTATTGCAAACAAAAATGTTTCAAGCACTGACCTATAAAGGAGGGACATAACATAAAATTAACTAAAAAAGTTTAAGAGCAATGAGTCAAAAGTTTTTTAAAAATGCCAGCTCCATTAGAGAATGTGCACACCTTCTTACAACTAATCTAGCAAGAGAAGTTTCTTCTGTTCAGCCTTTAGCAATAAGGGAAAGGAATACAATATCCCCAGATAGCCCCATATTCGCTAAACAAACTAAAAAGTGTAGTAATTCATCTTAAATGTTTGGGTCCTGTACAACTTTAACAGACACACTGGTAATTTGTATGGATAGTCACTTTTGAACTAAAGTATCCACTGATTTTTTACTTTCCCAAACCTTTCATCTTTAATAAGCTTTACCTGCATGATGATGTCATTACTCAGCATCTCAATGCCACTTCCAAACAGCAGCCATGACAGATGCAAAGCAGGTTTCCCCCCTATAACTTACATCCCAAATGCTAGTATGATAGGAAGAGAGAGAAGGACATGGGACATTTATACAACTACAGTAGAACCTCAGAGTTTACAAACATCAGAGTTACAAACTGATGAGTCACCCCCCCCCAAAAAAAAAGAAAAGCAAAACACAGTACTGTACTGTGTTTAATGTAAACTACTAAAACAATAAAGGGAACATTTAAAAAAAAAAGAGTTGACATGGTAAAGAAACTGTTTCTGTGCTTGTTTCATTTTAATTAAGATGGTTAAAAGTAGCCTTTTTCTTCTGCATAGTAAAGCTTCAAAGCTGTATTAAGTCACTGTTCAGTTGTAAGCTTTTGAAAGAACCACCACAACGTTTTGTTCAGCGTTATGAACATTTCAGAGTTAAGAACAACCTCCATTCCTGAGGTGTTTGAACTTTGAGGTTCTACTGTACTGCAACTTTCCCGTGCAGGTTTTTTTCTTGATCACTTTTCCATGTAGATTATAAAACAGAATGAGCATATACTAAAAGGCAAGTGGTCAGTTGTCTGTTTTTAATTGCTACTGGTGCCTGCCTCAAAATATATACAGACAATGGGTGAGGCCCTGCTTCTATTGAAATCAATGGGAATTTTGCCATTGACTTCATTTGGGCCAGGATTTAATCCAAAACCTTTTAACAATATTTGTAAGAAGCTTTAAAGCTCTTAGGTGAAGATAGGGTTTTCAGACTTACTCTATTAGTGGTGCTCCATAAAGAACGATAATTCCATGAAACAGTATACATGATATGAAGAAGAACACACAGCATTTTAGAAATTTGGTTACCTAAAAAAACAACAACACTAAAATATCAGGATAATGCTCTATAAATAGTACATTAAGCAATATACATTCTTCATTTCATCAACAGTGTTACACTATGCCTGCCTTGGAAAAATGCCAATGAAGTTATTACATTGGGCTATGGATGAAACTAATCATTTAATATACAAGTTTTCCTGTGTTTAGTGTTTTAAAGCACCATTAGCTTAAAAAAATAAAATCACACTTCAGTTTGAAAATGTGTTTTACCTACTGTACTACTATTACAAATAACACCTACGACTATAACTGAGAAGGATAACATGAAAAAAAAAAAGTATCCCAGTTTGTTTTCTGTGCACCTTTGTGTTGTGTTGTATGCTTCTTTCATTGGAATGCATCTTCCACAAAGTACCAAGGGAAGATTAAAAAATAAACAAAATATTTTAAAAACTGGCAGAGACACTCAGAGACATCATAGTACATAAAACTATATTTGACTTCAACTACATTTTAAAACTGACTAGATTTCAAGATGACAGTGCCATTTTCAGAAATGGGTATCTAACTTTCTACAGTCCTGTAATAGGGGTTCTCAAACTTCATTGGACCACAACCCCCTTCTGAAAACAAAAATTACTACAGGACCCCAGGACTGGGGTCCGAAGCCTGAGCCTACCCAAGTCCCACCACCCTGGGCTATGGGGGTGGCAAAGCCAAAGCCCACCCTCCCCAAGCTGGGGGGCCAAAGCCCAAGAGCTTCAACACCAGGCAGGGGGCCTGTAACCTGAGCCCTGCCACCCAGGGCTGAAGCCCTCGGGCTTGGGCCCTGGGCCCCAGCAAGTCTAAGCCAGCTCTGGCAACCCCATTAAAATGGGATCATGACCCACTTTGGGGTCCTGACCCACAGTTTGAGAACTGCGGATGTACATAATATTTTAGAAAATTAATGATATATTTTAAATCAGTTTAGATAGTACTCCCCCCTTGGCTCTGCAACTGAAGTGCAGAAGAAATGTAGTGTCAAGATGCCTTCATGCTTCCCCAATCCTGGGCTTGCTGTGTACTGGTTCAGACCCCCATGTTAAAATTAATTTCTTGGTGTTCACATTCCCAATACCTCACCTGCAAAATGTAATATTAAAGTGTCTTCTATGAAATTGCAGTGCCTGTGGGAGCTGGCTTGGTTGTTCAAGTTACCTTAACTATCCATTCCAATACTTTCCCAATCAATTTTGCTACACTTTACCTTCATTTAAATTTCCATGGGTTTGATTTTTTTTAAACCACTTCCAAGGTTTTACTGTTTTTCTTTCTCAAATTATTGCTATGTCTTAACTATTAACTGCAGAGAACAAGCCTCTCCATAATGGTGGCTTAGGCCTTGATCCTGCAGTGACCTGTGTATATAGACCTCTGCATTCATAGAGTCCCACTGACTTCTGCCAGCACGGAACTTATTAGAAGATCACAGTCTTTGGCTATAAACCACCAGTTCTTGAAAACACACTAAGACATATCTCAGCAAGGACCCCTGGGTTTGCTGACAGTGTCAGAGGTAGAAAGAGACCAGTTGGAGTGGAGTTAGCAGCATCAGGACTCCTGGGTCCTCTACCTGACTCTGGGATGGGAGTGGGGTCTAGAAGTAAGAGTACAGGAATGCTCCCCCCTGAAAACTGAAGAGAATGTTTAACATTGATGAAAATACTGGAAAACTCATTTCAAAAGATAATACACACTTACTCAGCTCATTTACAAAGGCCAAGATTTGACAACCAAGCACTTGAATGTATTTTATCCTTTCACTTTCCTAGTTGATTCCTTCAGTAAAAAGATAGCCATCCTCCCTCAAAGCTACTAGCATTAAGTAAACTATACAAAGTCTTACCTTGTGAGCAAATGAAATTCTCTTAGAAGATGGATTTGGTTTAAGAATTATATACAAAATTATATTTACAGTAGTAACACAAATAGAACAGATGCACAACCAGATAAGGTGTGTTCCCAAAACTGAGAAGTTCTCCAAGAAGAGAGGTGGAACAACAGTTGTTAGGATAATGGAAAATACACAGACAATGTGGGCACAGAGCAGTCTCTTTATTTCTGTATCTTTCATGGTGCTCTATCTTGAATATTCACCTACAATAAAGCAAATAACATTATTGTAGTTAATTATTGAAAGGTTTAAGAGGGAGGAAAAATATTTTTTCCTGGTTAGAATGCATAGCAAGATAAATTATGTACTGTTCTAAAACAGAAAACTCAGTTTGGGAGCAATCATGATGTTTCATATCAAAAAAGTTTCAGAATAAAAGAGCCAGCAATAAAATACTTTAAAATTGGTTACCCAATGGTTTAAAAGCTGGCTGAACTGAATATTCACACAGACTAGATGATGCTGATTCACTGCTGATTAATTTGATTTTGAGACAACTAATAGGAACATTTTGATGACTTTTTTATATATAACATTCCTCTGAAATGTTTGCAACAACATTGCAATATGTATATACTGGTGCCCACGGTTGAGCACAAAGAGAAAATACACAAACAAAAATGAAACTGAGCATTTTCATTCTCCATGTGAACAAAAGCACACACACAGAGTTAACAAAAAGTAAATAAACAACACAAACAATGGAAAGCAGATTTGAAAAAAATATTTGCTTTCATAGTTTAAAGTGTTAAAACATCGGGATGTTGAAAAATATATATAAAATTCTAAATTGACGGAAACCCTTTAAAGAGCAGGTGCAATTTTCAACCTTACCTATCCACTTCTATTCAACCTCAATTTGTAACTGTTTGGAGGTAGGGCATTCAAATAACTAAGTTTTAACCTTTACTACATACAAGCAAAAAGAAACTCAATAAGCTAACTCTTCAGCCCACCCTCGCGTTTGTAGAGTGACCAGACAGCAAATGTGAAAAATCGAGACAGGGGGTGAGGGGTAATAGGAGCCTATATAAGAAAAAGACCCCAAAATCAGGATTGTCCCTATAAAATCGGGACATCTGGTCACCCTACTCGTTTGCCAAGACAAAACAATTACGCAGTCTTGTAAGATACACTGGGGAGGGGAAGGGTTCCTGCTTAATATTATTCTGTACCATTTTTTGCAGCCTGCCATTGGCAACGGATTGTGATAATGTTTCCTGCTACAACATCTGATGCATGGGCCATGCTGATGTTTGCATCCCCAGGCAGTGAGAGTCTGCACCACAGGCTGTGCGCCATCAGGCAATTTGCAGAGGGGCAAAATGTCAGGACCGGTCTTCTTAGCCTAGGTGTAATGTGCCTCTGCCAGCACGTGACCAGGATTCGTCCCCGAATTTGGTCAGCAGCAGGAGGAGGAGCGGCCCTGGGGAGGGAAGCAGCGAGAGGCCCCGCGGCGGGGAGGGGGGGGGGGGAGCAGCGGGAAGAGAAGCGGGGAGGGGGAGCAGCAGCCGCGGGGGGAGAGGGAGGGGGAGGGGGAGAGAGGGAGGCAGTGGCGGGGCGGGGGAGAGATAAAACCATCTTCCTCTTACCTGGGTCTCATCCATGAGGCAGTGGGCGGGGCTACGCTGAACGCGAGGTCAGAGGTCACGGGGCTCACCTGCCCCTTCGCTCTAGTCTCTGCGTAGGTAGCCGCGCCGTGCGCGTTGCAGAGGGGTGAGATTGACAGGTGGAGACGACCAATCAGGCTCACGTGCCATGTGATTTGGGCACACCGATAGGCTGCGTGTGGAGTGGGGGCAGGGCGAGCCGGAAGCCGGAAGCGGCTAGCCAGCAGTGGCGGTTTGTTGACGTTTTCCTAGGGGCTGTCTGCCTGCGGCGGAGCCTGGCTCAGCATGGTCTGCGAGAAGTGTGAGTCCCCGCGCGCGCCGGGCCCTGGCGCAGACCCCAGCCCTTTCTGGCGGCGCAGCGGGCGTGAGACTCCCCCGGCAGCCGGCGCTGAATCCCCGCCCAGGGGCAGACTGTCCTGTGCGCCCCGCACCCCCCCCCCCCCCAGTTCGGGAGGGCAGGTCTCCCTTTTCGGGCTGCCCCCCCCCCCCCATCCCATCCCATCCCATCCCCTCCCCTTCCCCGGCTGGTAGGTGGGGACCGAGGCGGGCATAGCTAGGGGCTGAACTGCCCGGGTGGAGCCCCTGTTGCTTGGCGCCCACGCCATGTTCGCCTCACCGCTTCTTGGCTCTCCCTGCTCTTGCCTTGTGTCCTGATCCTGATCCTGTGTCATTGCTTCTGTCGGTGAACTGGCATCTCCCACGAAGGGAACCTATGGAGGCCAAGCACTGCCTGGCGTCCGGTAGGGCGCTTGCTGTGCACTGGCTCCAGAAATACATGTTTTATGACCTTTGTAGTAATAAGCAGCATTTGCTTAGAGGCCTTAATGAAAACTAGGTCTAGTTTTTTTCTCCTGTTGTATGTTCTGTTATAGGTGAGAAGAAACTTGGCACAGTGATTACACCTGACACATGGAAGGATGGAGCAAGAAACACTACAGGTATTGCATTTGAAGAGTTACTTAATTGAGGAATCAGCGGGGTAGCCGTGTTAGTCTGGATCTGTAGAAGCGACAGAGGCCTGTGGCACCAGCCACTGCTTGCATCCGACGAAGTGGGTATTCACCCACGAAAGCTTATGCTCCAATACATCTGTTAGTCTATAAGGTCCCACAGGACACTCTGTCGCTTTTAATTTATGCTCTTATTACACAAAGAGATGTCAGTAGCTAAGCAGGTCTCCCACTTCTGTCCTTCACTTTACTCAGATTCTTTCCCATGATAATTCAGTCTATTGGGAATGTAACTGCTGTGGTGCTGTATGTATTTCTACTATATCGCAGTACGAAATAGGCTTTTTTTGCCTCTGTCTTCACAGACAAGGTCAGCTCCCAGGCGGCTGCACTCCGCAGCACGGTATGGGGAGGAGGTGACCAGCCCTCTGTGGAGAAAGAAGTAGTTCGGGACTATTTAGAAAAGCTGGACGAGCACAAGTTCATGGGGCAGGATGCACTGCATCCGAGGGTGCTAAAGGAGTTGGCCGATGTGATTGCAGAGCCATTGGCCATTATCTTTGAAAAATCATGGCAATCGGGGGAGGTCCCAGATGACTGGAAAAAAGCTAATGTAGTGCCCATCTTTAAAAAAGGGAAGAAGGAAGATCTGGGGGACTACAGGCTAGTCAGTCTCACCTCAGTCCCTGGAAAAATCATGGAACGGTTCTCAAGGAATCAATTCTGAACCGCTTAAAGGAGAGGAAAGTGATCAGGAAGAGTCAGTATGGATTCACCAAGGGCAAGTCATGCCTGACTAATCTAATTGCCTTCTATGATGAGATAACTGGCTCTGTGGATGAGGGAAAAGCAGTGGATGTGCTATTTCTTGACTTTAGCAAAGCTTTTGATACAGTCTCCCACAGTGTAGTGAGAGGGATAGCTCAGTGGTTTGAGCATTGGCCTGCTAAACCCAGGGTTGTGAGTTCAATCCTTGAGGGGGCCATTTAGGGATCTGGGACAAAAAAAAATCTGTCAGGGGACAGTACTTGGTCCTGCTAGTGAAGGCAGGGGACTGGACTCGATGACCTTTCAAGGTCGTTCCAGTTCTAGGAGCTTGGCATATCTCCATTTATATTTTTTATATATAGTATTCTTGCCAGCAAGTTAAAGAAGTATGGGCTGAATGACTGGACTGTGAGGTGGATAGAAAACTGGCTAGATGGTCGGGCTCAACGCGTAGTGATCAATGGCTCCATGTCTAGTTGGCAGCCGATATCAAGTGGAGTGCCCCAAGGGTCGGTGCTGGGGCTGGTTTTGTTCAATATCTTCATTAACGATCTGGAGGATGGTGTTGACTGCACCCTTAGCAAGTTTGCAGATGACACTAAACTGGGAGGAGTGGTTGATACGCTGGAGGGTAGGGATAGTATACAGAGGGAGCTAGACAAATTAGAGGATTGGGCCAAACGAAATATGATGAGGTTCAACAAGGACAAGTGCAGAGTCCTGCACTTAGGACAGAAGAATCCCACTGGGCAGCAGTTCTGCAGAAAAGGACCTAGGGGTTACAGTGGACGAAAAGCTGAATGAGTCAACAGTGTGCCCTTGTTGCCAAGAAGGCTAACGGCATTTTGGGTTGTATAAGTAGGGGCATTTCCAGCAGATCAAGGGACGTGATCATTCCCCTCTATTCGGCACTGGTGAGGCCTCATTTGGAGTACTGTGTCCAGTTTTGGGCCCCACACTACAAGAAGGATGTGGATAAATTGGAAAGAGTCCAGCGGAGGGCAACAAAAATGATTAGGGGGCTGGAGCACATGACTTATGAGGAGAGGCTGAGGGAACTGGGATTGTTTAACCTGCAGAAGAGAAGAATGAGGGGGGATTTGATAGCTGCTTTCAACTACCTGAAAGGGGGTTCCAAAGAGGATGGATCCAGACTGTTCTCAGTGGTAGAAGATGACAGAACAAGGAGCAATGCTCTCAAGTTGCAGAGGGGGAGGTTTAGGTTGGATATTAGGAAAAACTTTTTCACTAATAGGGTGGTGAAGAACTGGAATGGGTTACCTAGGGAGGTGGTGGAATCTCCTTCCTTAGAGGTTTTTAAGGTCAGGCTTGACAAAGCCCTGGCTGGGATGATTTAGTTGGAGTTGGTCCTGCCTTCAGCAGGGGGGTTGGACTAGATGACCTTCTGAGGTCCCTTCCAACCCTGAGATTCTATGATTCTATGATAATGACGTGTATAAACATGGACTAAGAGGTCCTGTCGTCTCACATCTTAATCCTAGGGGTACCCTATATTCATTTTTTTCCACCCATTTATTTGCTTTAGTCCACTCACCCTCAACATTTTACTTTGCACCCACCTTCAGGCTAATAGTCCTGGTTAGTATTTCACTTGGTTATTCTTGGGTATTTATAAGTATTAAACACATTTTATTTTATGTTGAACTATTACATATTTAGCAGCTAAATGGAACCTGAACACCAAACTAACAAACAGTAGATTTAAAATGGGGTATTGGAGTGTAATTAAATATGACTGCTCATCCTTTTGGGAGGAAGAGAGAAAGGAAAGGACTGCTTGGTGGTTTAGGCACAGAACTAGGAGTCAGAAACCCTTGGTTCCATTTCCAGCCCTGCTACAGACTTTCTGTCTAATATTGGGTAAGTAACTAAGGCCCCATGTGTGCAGTGCAGTAGTCCACCCACCTGTGGCTTTGCATACCAATTATTTGAAGACAATAGGAAAAGGAGCTAGACCTTTACCCATTTTTTCCCCCTTGACCAAAACCTGTATCAAATTAACTGTACAATGAAAATGAGAATTCATATATTGAGACCAAATGATAGTTTGTAGAGATTCTCTGATGGAAGTTTCTGTAAATATACAAAATATTGAGTATGCATCCTCTAAGAGTTATGTTTTAATACACTGTCTCCAGGTAAGCTGATTGAACTGAGTCTTACGTTAGTCACAACCATTCATGTCCCGTAGATAACTTTTCATTGTTTATAATATATTGCACTTCTGCTACATTTGGTGTATAGTACAGGGGTTCTCAAACTGGGGGTCAGGACCCCTCAGGGGGTCATGAGGTTATTACATGGGGGGTCACGAGCTGTCAGCCTCCACCCCAAGCCCCGCTTTGCCTCCAGCATTTATAATGGTGTTAAATATATTTAAAAGTGTTTTTAATTTATAAAAGGGGGTGGCACTCAGAGGCTTGCTATGTGAAAGGGGTCACCAGTACAAAAGTTTGAGAACCACTGATATACTAGTAGTAATATGAGAACTCAATGTGTGTTCTATTGGGCTTTCAAGATTTATGACATTCCTGGGCTCTTGTTTTGAATGAACTTTTCCCCCTTAATTGATCAAACCTGGGAGGGGCATATGTGTGTGTCTTTTGTTTTTAATTTATTAAATAAGCGTTTTACAAATGACTTTGATATTAGTCAATACATTGATTTATCTTTCCTCTATAAAGAAAGTGGCGGACGAAAACTAAATGAAAATAAGGCACTGACTTCAAAGAAGGCAAGGTTAGTATTGCAATTTTAACTTTACTCAGATAAGAATAAAGGTCTCATAAAGTTTGTACTAGGGCCAAAACTTGTTTCATGTATTTCTGAGTAATTTTTAAAACTGATATACAATTCTCATTCTATTTGTCTGACAGAACGCAAGCTATTTGAGGCAAGGACCATGCAATACTACGATGCTATAAATATTTGTAATCAAACATATGCATCTTCAGACTCGTCTTGTATTGCTGTGTTCTAGGGAGAACACAGCAACACAACTGCTCAAACTTTGCAATGCTTAAGTCCACCCTAAACTTTCATATATCTGCCTGGTTGTCTTATTTTAGATTTGGTGAGGAAGGGTTTCATATTGTTTAGCAATTGGGAGATCTGGGTTCTGTTATTGCAGGGGTAGGCAAACTTTTTGGCCCGAGGGCCACATCGGGGAATAGAAATTGTATGGTGGGCCATGAATGCCCACTAAATTGGGGTCGGGGTGCAAGAGGAGGTGTGGGCTCTGGGGTGGGGTTGAGGAGTTTGGGGTATAGGAGGGTGCTCTGGGCTGGGACCGAGGGGTTCGGAGGGCAGGAGGGGGATCAGGGCTGGTGCAGGTTTCGGCTGGGGGTGCAGGCTCTGAGGTGGGGCTGGGGATGAGAGGTTTGGGATGCAGGAGGGTGCTCCAGGCTGGGATCGAGGGGTTTGGCGAGCGGGAGAGGGATCTTTGGAGCACGTAGGAGCTCCAGCAGGGCCATGCCACAGCTTCCGGGAGCCGCATGGTGCGGCCCGGCTGAAGCGGGGTCGAGCCTTGTGGTGCAGCCCCAACCCAGTGCCCCAGCCGGAGCAGGGCCGAGCCACGTGGTGCAGCTCGCGGGCAGGCTTAAAATGGCTCGTGGGCCGGAGGCGGCCCATATGCCGTAGTTTGCCCACCCATGTATTATTGCCTCTGACAAGACTTCCTGTGAGACCATGAGTCACTGAGACACCTCTGAGTGCCTGTTTATCCACTTGTAAAATAGTGTGATAGTTGTTGGCCTCACAGGAGTGTTGAGGCTTAATTCACTCTTTGCAAAGTGCTTAGAGACCATTAGGTGAAAGGTATGGAAGTGCAAAATATTCTATCATTAATAGTTTACAAATAAAGACTTGCATTTGATCAGCTTTGTCTACACACTGCAGGGGTGTGCAGTGGGCCATATTATTAGCTTCCATATGCCATATTTGGCCTTCGGACTCTTTGAATGTCTCTCTCCTAGGCCATAATCTCTCTACATTGTCTGTTCATAGTCACTCTAAGTTCAATGATTTTGCAGTTATCATGATGAGGCAGATGGGAGTATTTTCTCCTATGGCTTTTCCATGAACGTCTAATGTGTGGAATATTTTGTTTTTTCATCCTAGATTTGATCCTTATGGGAAGAACAAATTTGCAATATGCCGGATTTGTAAGAGTTCTGTTCATCAGCCAGGGTCTCACTACTGCCAGGGATGTGCTTATAAAAAAGGTAAGATGTATGTAGAATGACTTTTTTCCTTCCCCATCCAGCTTGAATTTAGTGCACAAATGGAACTCCACTTGTTTTAATTTTAGGCACCGAAATAGTAGAGCTGAAGAATAATTCAAATGTACCTTGGTAGGTTTATGGAAAACTGTTATTGAAAGTTGCTGTTGCTGAGCAACTTCACGATTTCTCTTAATATAAAATAATGTGATTGTGTTTAAAATTCATTTATAGATTTGTAGATTCCAAGGCCCAGATGGGACCATAATGATCATCTAGTTTGACCTCCTGTATAATGCAGATCATAAACTTCCACCCCAAAATTCCCCAGAGCATATATGCAGTCTTAATTTAAAAATTCCAAGTGAAGGAGAATCCACCATGACCATTGTTAAAGTGTACCAATGGTTAATTAACCTTGCTGTTAGAAATGTACACCTTATTTCCAGTCTGAATTTGTCCAGCTTCAATTTCCAACCGTTGGATCTTGTTACACCTTTGCTGCAGTTTTCCCATATAGTCTCAAATTTTACTTTATATTTAATAGTCTCACTCCAAAAGAAGTAATCTTTAGGTTCCTATAACATACAGACCTCACAAGGCCTCTGCTTCTGGCTGTGTGGCACAAAAGGAAGATAGGGGAACCCAGTTTGTAAGAGAATTGAGTGATGGTGGTTCTTGAAGAGTGCATATGTCAATGGCTGTCTTTGTGGCTGACTCTGACTTCCCATGAACCCAGTTGCAATTTGTGGCAATCAAATGGAGCAACCATATGCCACTGCAAGTGGAAGGATAATGCAAATTTTACTGAAGGAGACTTACTGGCCCAGTTATACAAGTACTTGGTCCATTGTAGATGAAGCTTGCACTAAGCTGAAACTGAGGAAGTAAAAGGTTTCAGAGTGGTAGCCGTGTTAGTCTGTATCAGCAAAAACAACAAGGAGTCCTTGTGGCATCTTAGAGATAAATAAATGTGTTCATCTCTAAGGTGCCACAAGGACTCCTCGTTTGTTTTTGAGAAGTAAAAGTTAAAGATCAAATCAGCAGCACAAAGAAGCAGACTATTGCAATGCATCCATCGTGGTATATACAATAGTGTTTCCATACCATTGAGCTTGGCACACACAGGGGTGAGTTGATACTCCATTCCTGACTCTAAACTTCCTAGCTCTTATTGGTTTACAGCAGACCTTTAATTATATTTACGGCTGTCAATCGCAGTTTTGCAAGCGATTAACACAAAACAAATTAACTAGATTTTAAAAAAAAGTCATGATTAATCACAGTTTTAATCACACTGTTAAGCAATAATAGAATACCAATTTAAATATTATAAATATTTTTGGATGTTTTCTACATTTTCAAATATTGATTTAAATTACAACACAGAATACAAAGTGTACAGTGCTCACTCTATATTATTTTGTATTACAATTATTTGCAAAAAAAGAAACAAAATATAGTATGTTTCAATTCAATTGATACAAGTTCTGTAGTGCAATCTTTTTATTGTGAAAGTGCAACTTACATATGTAGAATTTTTTTTTTACATAATTGCACTCAAAAAGAAAACTGGGAATCTTTAGAGCTTACAGATCCACTCAGTCCTACTTCTTGTTCAGCCAATCACTAAGACAGAGAAGTTTGTTTACATTTATGGGAGTTAATTCTGCCTGTTTCTTACTTACAATGTCCTTTGAAAGTGAGAAAAGGTGTTTGCATGACACTGTTGTAGCGGCATTGCAAGGTATTTACATGCCAGATATGCTAAACATTGGTATGACCCTTCATGCTTCGACTTGTAGGCACTACAATACTTTTATGAGGTGAATTGAAAAATATTATTTCTTTTGTATATCTTTTTTACAGTGCAAATATTTGTAATAAAAAATAATGTAAAGTGAGCACTGTACATTTGAAGAAGTGGGTATTCACCCATGAAAGCTTAAGCTCCAATACCTCGGTTAGTCTATAAGGTGCCACAGGACTCTTTGTCGCTTCCACTGTACATTTTGTATTCTGTATTGTAATTTAAATCAATATATTTGAAAATGGTGAGAAACAACCAAAAATATTTATTATAAATTTAAATTGGTTTTCTATTATTTTTAACAGTGCAATTAAAACTGCGATTAATTGCGACTATTTTTTAATCTTGTGATTAATTGCAATTATTTTTAATCTTTCACAGCCCTAATTATATTAGTTATATATGTTAATATTTTAAATGTTAGTGATTTACCCATAGTGTAGCTGAATCGTTGAGACATAAACTACTTTAGCAGCCATAATGTCACTACTGCATGATTTGCCATTTCTTATAAAAATCAAGAGAATACACAAACAACTTGAGAATGAGAGCTCATTCTACTCATCCGTCAACTTTTCCTGTTTGACAACTTTTTGGAAGAGACACTCTTTATAAAAAGACTTACAGCCATGAAAATCATTGAAAAGAAATTTACCCAAAAAAGACTCTTAATATGACTTGCACTCCTTATTCTTCATTTTTAGGCATCTGCTCAATGTGTGGGAAAAAAGTCCTGGATACCAAGAACTACAAACAAACATCTGTCTAATTATGTTGAGTGAGGATTTTATGCACTTGTTTCTGAAAATCTTTGTACAGTTTAACTTCTAATCTAAAATAGCTTGTGAATATTATTAGAGAGTAATATGTGTCTGAAGAAAAAACTGAAAGACACATTTGACCAGAAGTCCAAGAGATCTGACTTTTATTGTTTTAGCACTAAACTTACTTAAAAATAATGGTTTTACACATATCGATATAGTACTGAATTGCAATGAGATGTCTACTTAGTGTTCAGATCAAAACTACCACCATCATAGCTCAGATTCTCAGACTTTGTATTCCCGCAAGTCCACTGTTAGGTTTTGACTTGACCACTTACATAATAGTGTAAACATTTTGTAAATGCTTAAAATATGAGATCATGTCAACTCATTAAAGTTGTTGTTCCTGTTCAGTTTTCATTTACTTTATTTTCGGATAACTTGATGTATTTGTAACTTTCCACATTCAAAAATGAATGATTACAGTTTTGTCCTGCACTGAGGACTGTTGCTGTGTAGGTATAAGCAACACTTCACTCTTGTTGAGACTTCACATTGGTTTACTTACTGGAGTAACATTGGTCAAATTACAACAAATGATTTGAATACTAAATAAAAAATAAACCCAGCATATTAAATGTAATAACTGCCAATTTACTTCAATTAATGTTACCTTTGCAGCTGAGGATAGATAGCAGAATGCTTTAGAAATATCTTATCAGGTCTCCTCTTTGAGATTAGTTATTACTCCTATTTTGCACAGGGATGTCTACTTCCTCAAGACAATAAAACGAATCCTAGTCCCTTGATATTCTTCATGTCCTACTGTAGTTGGAGTGTGGTCTTAAACAGCTATTTTGGAACTAAGGTTCTTGAATGCTGGGCTAGTATAAATGCTTCAGTAGAACTATGAAGAGTGACCTTCACAAACTGAGTATGAGGGACTGAAGCTGTACATCCACTTTCCTGGGAAGGAGGGTGCTTATTAGCGAGAGAGAATCTAGAAGTGGTGATGTTTGTAAAGGTGAGCACCCAGGTCTGAACTTTAGCTGGTGCTGTTCCTTATTCTTACTGGCCTGTGGCTAATCATAGAAGATTAGGATTGGAAGAGACCTCAGGAGGTCATCTAGTCCAACCCCCTGCTCAAAGTAGGACCAACCCCAACTAAATCATCCCAGCCAGGGCTTTGTCAAGCCAGGCCTTAAAAACCTCTAATGATGGAGATTCTACCACCTCCCCTAGGTAACCTATTCCAGTGCTTCAGCACCCTCCTAGTGAAATAGTTTTTCCTAATATCCAATCTAGACCCTCCTCACTGCAACTAGAGACCATTGCTCCTTGTTCTGTCATCTGCCATCACGGAGAACAGCCTAGCTTCATCCTCTTTGGAACCCCCCTTCAGGTAGTTGAAGGCTGCTATCAATCCCCCCTCACTCTTCTCTTCTGTAGACTAAACAAGCCCAGTTCCCTCAGCCTCTCTTTATAAGTCATGTGTCCCAGCCCTCTAATCATTTTTGCTGCCCTCCGCCAGACTCTCTCCAATTTGTCCACATCTTTTCTGTAGTGGGGGGCCCGAAACTGGACCCAGTTCTCCAGATGTGGCCTTACTGGTGCCCAATAGAGAGGAATAATCACTTCCCTCGATCTCCTGGCAATGCTCCTACTAATGCAGCCCAATATGCCATTAGCCTTCTTGGGATTCTCCATCATGTGCAAGAAATATTAATAAAAGTACTACAAATATCCTGAGCTAAAGGACTGTTAACTATTTGTAGCAGCCTAAATCAGGAGATTGCTCATCCAAAGCTACCAGGACTTGTAGGGTTTTAAGTGTTTAGAATCCTCCTTTCTGCTCCCACTGAAGTATCACTTAAGTACTGATAGGATCATCTGCACCATGTACAGCTACACAAGGATTTGTTTTTGTTTCCTTATGTGTAATATGTGAATATTTTAAACCTATATTTTTTTCTAAGACCCCTCCCCCCAAAAAACTGTGCAGGATTGATGCCAGCAAGGAATGACAAACTAGCTGCGCAGCCCTCATGCTGGAGGAGAGTTCGCATGGCAATCATTAATAATGTTTTGCATTTACATATGACTGCAAAATACTTTACAAAGTTGGTAACTTTTGTTAACCACATTTTGTAGCTTGGGAAAGTGAGGTGTTCCCCCTTCAGCTCCTGGAAACCTTGGCTGGTAAGCCTTCCTTGTGAATTAAGCAGCACACACAGTCCACCAGGGTACCTCTACCAAGTGTCTTTATTATTGTTTATATTCTAGGTACATCCCAGCAGTTATATGAAGCCCCTTTCTGCTCCCTGGTTCAACCTTTTATACTGCTTGCTTTCTTCTCAGAGCTATCTAGCTAGTGAGATAATTACCTCATTAGCTCATCAGGCTTCATACAGGTGCAAGTGATCCCTTCAACCCTTCCAAACCCAAACTACCTCAGTCACTCCTACTCTAACTGCATCCAGTGCCAGGGGTCTGGCTTCCAGTGGCCTCAAATTATGGTGGCTAACATCACCCCATCACAGGGTCCCTTGCCTTGCTACCGCTATCCCTTTTTGCCTGATTTGCAACTCCCTTCAGCTGTCACTCAGAGGTTGTTTCATTCTGTGAATAGCTGTACTGAGTTTAATTTTTCTCGTGCTGTCACAACTATTACTGAAACAACTTCATGACTCACCCAAGAAATACTGTGAACTGTTGGTGGTGATATTTCCTGATGGGAGGTGGAGAAAACAGCTATGAAGAAAACATAAGGTGTGGCAAGCCATTCTGTTTGCTGCCTTTCTTCTCCAACTGCCCTGCTGCAGCAGAGCTGGATGCAGGTTTTGTGGGGTGCTATAGTGACATAAGCCAGGGGTCTCAAACATGCTCCCCGCAGCCCCCCCAGCATTTACCTAGAGCGGTTCCAACCCAACGCGCATGGGAGGCAGGGCAGGCTCCCTGTCTGCCCCCGCACCACTTGGGCAAGCGCCTGGAACCTGGGGGAGCGGGGCAACAGGGGTCTGTGTGTTGCTGTTGCTTCCAGGCACTGCCCCCAGCAGCTCCCATTGGCCATGGTTCCCCATTCCCGGCCAATAGCAGCTTCTGGGGGCGGTGCCTAACACAACAGTGATACAAAATCCTGTGCCCCTCCTCCCCCAGGTTCCGGCCTCTTCTTGGAGTGACCGGAAGGCAGGGCAGGCAGGCAGGCAGGCAGGGAACCTGCCCTGCCCCTGGTGCACACCGGGCTAGAGCTGGCCCCCCACGCTCCTCTTGCAGCCGAACCCCCTGCTGCACCCTGCACCCCTCCTGCACCCCGCCACACCCCTCCTGCACCCCAACCCCTGCCCTGAGCCCCCTGCTGCACCCTGACCCCCTGCCCTGAGACCCTGCTGCATCCTGCACCCCTGCCCTAAACCCCCTGCTGCACCCTGAGACCCTGCTGCACCCCACACTCCTGCACCCCAACCCCCTGCCCTGAGCCTGCCACACCCTGCACCCTGACCCCTTGCCGCACCCCTCCTGCACCCCAACCTCTGCACTGAGCCCCCTGCTGCAACCCACACCCCTGCCCTGAGCCCCCTTCCACACCCCTCCTGCACCCCAACCCCTGCCCTGAGCCCCCTGATGCACCCTGACCCTTTACCCTGAGACCCTGCTGCACCCCGCACCCCTCCTGCACCCCAACCCCCTGCCACACCCTGCCCCCCTGCCCCGAGCCCCCTGCCACACCCCTCCTGCACCCCAACCCCTGCCCTGAGCCCCCTGCCACACCCTGACCCCCTCCTGCACCCCAACCTCTGCCCTGAGCCCCATCCTGCACCCTGACCCTCTGCCCTGAGCCCCCTGCCCTGAACCCCCTACCACACCCCTCACCCCTCCTGCACCCCAACCTCTGCCCTGAGCCCCCTGCCCTGAGCCCCCACCACACCCCTCCTGCACCCCCTGGGGGCAGGGAAGGGGCAGAATTGGGGTGGGGAAGGGGTTGGACTGGGGGCAGGGAAGGGGGGGGAAGAGGCGGGGCCTCATGGAAGTGGTGGAGTGGGGGCGGGGCTGAGGGCGGCGGGGGGAGGTGTCAGTAATGCTGCCCTTGGGCCAATGTATTAGTCCTCATGTGGCCCTCATGGTCATTTGAGTTTGAGACCACTGAGATAAGCCCCTGCTGGTTGTCAGTATTCAGTATAGAATAGTTGCAGGGGTAGGATCTGGCAACCAGGCCAGGGATTAAAGAACTCCTTTTAATGAGAGGGATAGGGAAGAAGGGAAATGAGTGTCAGCTTTTGGGATGGAATATAACAGGAATGTGGATCGTATGTCTTGATAGTGACTTCAAGTAAGTCTTTTGTGGGAGTGGTTTCACCACAGGAGTAGAGCCCTGTGCAGCTACACACTTGGATAATGGAGAGAGCTGGCCCAGTGCTTCAGAGTGGTGCCTGTTACTAACTCCTGTATGGTAGTTTGAATGTATGCCACTGCCACATTTCATACTCCCAGTAGAAAGAGGCCGTGGTGATGGCTGTAGTAGTGGTGCTGTGTCTCAGCAAATTTTCTTTTGGCAAAGACCTAAAGAAATAAGTGATGGGAAACATTTCAAGTTCCTTTCTATCCCAGGTAGGGAAGTGACAGTAACGTTGCTATGGTCAGCCATACTGTACACTACTTTTACCTCCTGAGGTGTGTTTCTACTCCCGTGGAAACTACCAGGCCAAAAACTGTGTAAGTGCTCTAATATGACAGTTTTAAAACTTCTGTTTACCTTGTCTGCACAGAGCTGATGTGTCATCAAAAACTGACTGGAAAAAAACTGGTATTCACAAGATCATTATAGGCACAGTAATTTCTTTAAATACCCTAATTTCCTTTGCCTTTGCCAAGCCATGCCTTGACTTTCTTTGGAGGCAGGCTTGGATCTTACATCTCCCTGTTTTAGGGAGAGCTTGGTAAAGGCATGGTTATTAAATTCAGTGGAGCTCTGCTGATTTACACCAGAAGAAAATGGGGCCCAATGGAAGAACTGTGTAAAATCAAGTCCGTTAAGCACCTAGGTTGCATCTCTTTAATTGGGTAACACGCAAAGTGTCTCCCATTTCACACCCTAGTCAAAAGCTTCACCCATGTAAAAGTTTGGACTAACAGTAGATAAGGAAAGACTTCTTTCAGTGTAACCAACTCCAGCATGTAAGTCTCTAACTTGAAAAAAAAATCGTATATGTCAGGAAATGTATGTTTTCTCTGTCCGTTGTTAGAGCAGAAGCTAAAGAGGCATATTCTGAAAACTAGGATGTGATGCAGTATCTGACCTACATAGGTGAATGAAGGGTTAACAGGAGTTTGATATCTCAGCCCATTTGCTGCACCTAGAGGATTTGTCAGGCTTGATTTGTTGTTAGATGCAGCTGGAGGGGAAGTGGGTCTTCATAAAAAAAAGCAGTGAATGTTACAGGTGAAATCCAAGAAAGAGACCCAGTAAAGAGGATTTCCCTCTCTGGGGAAAGCTGATGGAAGAAGGCTATAGGGATGGATTCCCTGTGAAGGCCCTGGAAAAGGGGCAAGGATGAGAGAGACAGTCCTGAGGGTTTGTGTTCCACTCAAGAGAGAGCAGGAGTTGGCAGAACCTATGGAGAAGCCAAAGACCTGTGAACTAGAGGAGAGACTAGAATGAGTGGAGAAGCCCCATAAGGGACTCAGAGGTAGGAAGTGACCCAGGGATACAGTGGCGCATCTGAAAGCAGACCTAGCTGCTTAATATAGGGTCCCTGGGACCAGAGGAGAGGATGAAACTGGGTTCCCCCATGAGTCCTGAGGAAGGGGCATACAAGGACTATTGAGCCCAGTGTAAGGCTGAAGATAGAGCCTCAAGGATTGGCTGAGGAATAGCCCAGAAAGGGGCAGAAGGATCTCTTGGGTTGTTTTTTGGACTTTTAGGTGTGCTTTTCTTACCCCAGAAGGATGGGATTAAAATGTGACCTAGCCAGAAGGCTGAGCTGTGAGAAAAAAACTCTGCGGGACTGGAGTGACTGTCAGCAAGGGGTGATAGAGTGGAAAAAACTACTACACCTGCCCAGCTATGTGGGGGTACATGCTGCGGTGAGTCAACTCTTTCATGTAGCATAAATGGGAATCTTTTACCTTGATGAGATAAAATCAGTGAAGTTAAGAGACATTACGCTCATACAGCAAGAGGAGATTATAGGATGCTCATTTCCAGTTTTCTATCTGAAAACAAATTGTTCAGTTACTCTGTTCAGGCTCACATGCCTGTTACTGGCTGTACCTTTTCCAAATCTAGTAATATAATTCTTCTTTTCTGTGTTCTCCCCAGGTTAAAAGGTATTTCTATATTATTGCTATATTCCTCAGCGTCCTGCTCAGTGTGCTGATGAGATCTCATTACACATGATTGCTCAGTGTTAGGAGTTAGACTTGCAAACCAAGTCATTCTAATCACGTGAAAGAATTAAACTGGATTTATACTGTGTTGTGATGCATGGCTAGAAAGGGTTAAACATCCTGAAAAATAAATAACCCTCAAAAGACATGTGGGGAGATAATGTTTGTATTTTTGTGTATTTACATATGTATGAGTAGGGTCGACAATTTAATCAACAGTCCCTGTCTGCTGTATTCTGATCATTCAGAGGTCAAAAGAACATCCTATCATTTAAATGAATTGCAAACATGGGACATCTCGGTATTCATTTCTCTTTGAAATGTACTATGAATGGTGGAGGAACAAGCAAATGGCCTTGTGTTAATTCTATAGCTAAGTACCAGTGATGGACCTCCTTCAATGTCATGCTAATTACCTTTTGAACTCCAACTTGTCAAAAGACATGAACTTGTATAAAAGATCCTTGGGTTCTGATTCTGTCATCTCAGATCTGCTTAGGCTTCATTGGGGGAAGTTTGAGTCACAAGACTGAGGTCCCAGTTATGCTGGTACGCCCTGACTATGATATTTGGACATTGGACTATAACCTACGAACTATTTCTGAAAGAACTCTTTGCAACTACAAAGCTCACCATCTATGCTATGAATCTGAACCTCAATGAATTGAATTCATGTGTGTATGTGTACTGATCTTTTAACCATACTATCTGTTGTTTCTTAATAAATTTTGGTTTAGTTAATAAGAATTGGCTGTAGCGTGTATTTGGGTAAAATCTGAAACATTCATTAACTTGGGAAATAATGTGTCCGATCCTTTGGAATTGGTAGAACCCTTTCTTTTATATGATGAAATAAGATTTTAGAAATCCTCATATTTGACTTAGGTACCTGCATGGAGGCCTGAGGCTGGATCACTTTAAGGGAAATATGTTGCTTGGACTTCTGAGTAACCAGTGAGGTAATAAAGAAGCTGTTTTATGCTAGCTTGGTAAATCTAAGTATTGGAATATCCACCAGCTTTTTGGGGATTGTCTGCTCCATTATTTGCCATTCACTCTAATTGAGTGACCACAGCTGGCTCCCCACTAGGACCCCGGTCATATGTGTATTTACACAAAAGAGCTTTATGCTAATAAAGAAGCACTTCAAAAATGATTGAAAAAACCGGTTTGTACATATTAAGTTAAACCCTACAGTTTGGTGTACTCTGGTATGTATAAACCAGTCTGCAAGGCAATGGTACGATTTCCCTTGTGCTGTAGAAATGATTCCCACCTTTTTTATTTTAATTGGATCAGAATGTGTGAAGTATGTTTCCAGATTAGCCTGTGTAACCCTTCTGCCAGTCTGAGTTGTCAGCAACAAGGGCCGGGTTCAGTATCCAGGGGTTCCGTTCCAATAACACAATGCAAAACCGGCTCGAGCCCCCACCCAGTGACAAATATATATACCACCCCCCACCCAGGTGCCTCTAAGAGGCAATACTTCCCCTCTTGCAGGCACAGAGTCTGAGTGTAGCAAAAGCCTTTTAACGACAGAGAGAAACAATGTGGCATTATGTTGGGGAAACATCACAACTAGAATTCGTAAACCAAACTGTGAGCAAAGACCCACCCCAGCAAATTGGCCATGTCGTTTCCCTTTGGGTTCTTGAGCCCTGCAACCCAAAAATCACCCAAAGTCCCAAAAGTCCAACAACCCAAAAGTCCAGACCCAGAGTTCAAAAGTTCATCTGCAGAGTGTTACATCCCCCCCCCCCCCCCAGTCTGGGTGGAAATGGGGAGGGGAGAGGTAAGGGGCACCTTATGTGGCTCGAAGCTGACTGCTCTGCCGCTCCGTGGGGCTTTGCTCTGCTCTGCCAGCCGTCCCACGAGCCGCTCCGCTCCGCCAGCCAGCCACCCCAGCTGTCCCGCAAACTGCTCTGCTCCGCCAGCAGCTCTGCTCCGCCAGCCGTCCCGCAAGCCACGCCGCCAGCTGCTCAGCAATATATCTTCAGGCTCCCCCACTACTTAACACGGTGCTCGGTGATTTCAGCTCATAGCAATTTTAGCTCTTTAATGATTTCAGCTTGTAGTAAGGGGAGTCTTAGTGCTCATTTATACCTTTAGCCCAGAGTGATTTCAACTCAGCAGTCTGTAACTAGACTCCTAAAGAACTCAAAATTAGCTCTGACATTCCATAGTGAAGAGGGAGGAAGGTGCAATTGACATTTAGGGCCTTTAGAAGAAGCCCATACCACTGAATACAAATACTTGTCCCCAGCCTTTTTCAAGTCAGTGGGTTTTGGAACCCATGTCCCTTGCCTAGCGAGTGCTGCTTAGTTGATGGCGAGTCCCTCTGTCATAAAACAGTTCCACTGTCCTTGAGTCACATAATCAGGGTAACAACACTTTATTCTTCCTGCCCCAATAACAGAGAAACTGGGGATCCCACAGCAGCCAAAGTGACCATTTGGGCAAGCGGTCCATCATGCTTTGCAGGGTGGGTGTGTCCATGCAAACAAGATCAGCTCCTGAAGTCCCTTTCCACAACTCACCACCAGATGTCAGGGTAGAGCTCATCCTGACTCTGCTTACACCTGCTCCACATGTGTTATGATTTCCAACTAGATGATGGACTCAACTCCTGGATTCTGTGGATATGTACTAAAAGGGTGTTTTTCATTACACTATATAAATACTCTTTTGTCTTCCTAATATTTACCCATATCTTTACTTCCAAAATGTGATTGTCCATAGCTTTTTGCTCAGTCATACAAAGTGAATGTTTTTTGCATTCTGTAAATGCTGGCGTTGAATGTACTTAAGATTTCTTTTGCTACCCACTTAAGAATAATGATGATTATTCTTATTTTTAAAGTATTTTACTGTGTTTGTATCTGTTTTATGACTATATCTCTAAACATACCTACATCTGAACAATATGCTGCTGTGTGGGTAACACACATCTCAGGATAAGTAGGGGTATTCCTCTTTTGTACTGTATATATGCAATGCTGTATTGCACTAAATAACTTGTGCTTTCATGGCAGCTTTTATTTGAGCTCTTTAGCCTCAACACCCTTTTGAGCTAGATAAGGTCTTTTACAAATGGGAAACTGAAGCACAGACAGGTCACTCAGGGTCAAAGCTAGGAACAGAATCCAGGAGTCCTGAGCTCCACTCCCCTTCTTGAGGACACTGCCTTTAACCATCGTATGGCCCAGTGCCTTAGTTTACTGGAGAAAGTTTAGTATCTTCTGTGTCATTTCAGTTTTGTTCAATTCTTGTTGCCCTGGTTTGATATATTGAGGAGTGTGGGGATTCTTTTCACAACCAATCTTTCCTGCTATTTGCTCCACCCCCTGATTCTTCTCCATTTCCTCATTGCACCCATCCAGTCCATTCCCGATTTCCTGGCCATCTTTTTACCAGCCCTTTGTCCTTCCCCCACTACTCCACCTTTCTCATTTTACCAATATCTTCTACTTATAATAACCTTACCCGCGATCCTGTTGATTTTGATAATGTTCTCCACATTTCTTCTTTATCTATTTTAGAGACTTACACACTTGCCTATTACGGTAGTATCTGAGTGCTTTCTACATAAAATCAATAGCAAAGCTCCTAATAGAGTTCATGGGTCTCTGGCACTTCCCCTTTCTCAGCGTGAAAACTCTGCTTTGGGTAGGATTTTTTAATATTTGTTTTGTTGGTAGAGTTTTGGGGAAGAAAAGCAGGGGAAGAGGTCAGTGTTGTGAATGCCTTTCTTATGGTGGAAAGGCATTTTTGAAGATAAAGGTTTTGTAGCATTTCTTAACAATGGTCAGACTCTGTAGTAGCCTGATCTTTTGAAGCTGGAGTGCTTGCCTTTTTCCCCAGCTCTCATGTCTTTATCCCCCTTCATGTTTTTCCCATCCCTATTCTTTGGCCTGAACTTTATTGCAATACTCTCCTATTGCATCCACCCTTCATTTGATCCCAAAAATCTAACTAATCAGACCCTCACTATCCTGACTTTGATTTTCTGATGTAGTGCGTTTTGGACTTCCTCTGTTTCACTGAAATGTGTCCGTTTCCGTAAGTGGATCTGCATAGAGTGTTCCATCCACAGACCCCCACATCCACAGGTTTGTTCACAGAAGTGACTAACTTCTTGGTATTCCAAACATCGACTTTCCAATTTCTCTTAAAAACATAATTCTGGGGCAAAGAACCTACGGAGGTTTATTAACTGTTTACTAACTGTTTATTAGTAAATGAAAAACTGACAGTGATGTGTGATAAATCCGCTTTATGATCAACCAGTGCTTTGTTCTGAATGGTATCTATTCATTATCTACTTATAACTGTAAGCTCCTCAGGGCAGGGCCATGTCTCCTTTATGTGCCACACAGCAGCTAGGGCACAATCAACAAATAACAATGTAAATTGCTACTGGAGTCCCTAGGATCAAGGAGTCCCAAGCATCAAAGAGAGGTGCACTGACTCCATATAGGCAATGAGGATGTTAAAGATAATGAAACCATTCAGTACAAGCATTTTTTTAATATTAAGATTCTTTTTGCTTAGTACATTGTGCAATGGAGAATAAAAGAACACCGGTAATGGGATTTTGCTGTTTTTAATGTACTCTTTCCAGAGATGATCAGCCTACCGTATAATTCCTTAAGGTTATATAAGAGACTTGTATTGACAGATTTCGTGGCATTAGTGCTTTCTCCAGTGCTGCTGAATTTCTATATGGTTCCTGCTACTTGTGTAGTCCATGATCACTTAATAGAGCTACTTTTGAGCAAAGTGTAAATCATGCCTTGATGGAGATTAGTGGGAGAAAAGAAAGGATAAGCTATAATGTAAGCAGTGTTGCTCAGCACACATCAGTTAACCAAATGATACCGTAATAGAAAATGTTAACCAAAGTGTCCTTGCTCAATCCACAATGCGTTCTTAGTATCTTCACATGCATGTCAGCTGCAAGCCATGACCATTCTTTCATTCCAAAGGGGCTCAAAGCACTTCACAGACTAGATGAAGGAATCACTTCCCCTGCCACTGAACTGTTCTGTGGCACAACAGCATGCTAAATCATAATAAGACAGAAAATATCACATTGCCTTTATATAAATGCATGGTACACCTACATCTTGAATACTGTGTGCAGATATAGTCGCTCCATCTCTGAAAAGATGTATTGGAATTGGAAAAGGTTCAGAAAAGGGCAACAAAAATGATTAGGGGTATGGAACAGCTTCCGTATGAGGAGAGATTAATAAGATTTGGACTTTTCAGCTTGGAAAAGAGACAACTAAGGGGGGATATGATAGGGGCCTATAAAATCATGACTAAGGCATTTCAGTCATGGGTATTTTTAGTAAAAGTCATGGACAGGTCATGGGCAATAAAAAAAAAGTCACAGCCCCGTGACCTGTCCATGACTTTTACTAAAAATACCTGTGACTAAATCTTACCTGCTGGGAGGGGGGCACTCCTGAAGACTGCTGCTGGGGGTGGGGGGAGGGCAGCCCAGGGCCCCACTGCAGCAGGGGGTGGCCCGGGGCCCCCTGCTGCTGCTGAGGAAGGTGGCCTGGGGCCTCGCCACCGCTCTGGGCAGAGGGGTGGCCCGGGGTGCCGCCACCGCCGCTCCTGGTGAGAGTGGTGGCCCGGGGCCCCGCTGCCATTGCTACGGGTGCTCCTGGGGTCAGCCACACCAGGCTGCAAAATTCACTGAGGTCACGGAAAGTCATGGAAACTGGGTCCTCCCTGAATGATTCGCAGCCTTAATCATGACTGATGTGGAGGAAGTAAATAAGGAATTATTTACTCCTTCTCATAACTCAAGAACTAGGGGTCACCAAATGAAATTAATAGGCAAATTAAAATTAAACAAACAAACAAAGGGAAATATTTCTTCACAGTCAATGTGTGGAACTCCACAGCAAACTTGCTGGTATTACTAATGTTTCAAACCTTTGTACTGCAACTGGATCACTTAAGTGATAACAGTTCTAAGTTTATTCTGATACAATGTTCTAATACTGTAGTCTTGTGTGGGTAGTAGTTTATTAAATGAAAACCATTTACAATAGACAGTGTTTTTGTCACCAAGACTATTTCTGGGTGACTTCAGTGTCTGGATGAAGGCTCTTCTATGTTGGCTCAGCATTTTATATTCTCCATGGCAATGTTTTAGTTTGGGACCCAACCTCCACTGATGAGAACACTTATTTAGAATCTGATTTTTGGGGATGGGATCCGAACTGGAGTGTGTGCCGTTGAGTCATCACCTTCCCTGGGCTTAATTCAGGGTTTCTCTTCACTTCTGTACGTTTTTCTGTTAGATAGAGATGGGCCTGTTTCCTTGATTTGCTTTTGGAAACTGACAAACCAGTGAGGATCCAGATTTTTGGGGGATATTACTGTTCAGTCATTGGGTCTAGGGCTGTTGCGCGATTAAAGAGTAATAGAATACCACGTATTTAAATATTTGTGGATGTTTTCTACATTTTCAAATATATTGATTTCAATTACAGCACAGAATACAAAGTGTACAGTGCTCACTTTATATTTATTTTTGATTACAATATTTGCACTATAAAAAAACAAAAGAAATAGTATTTTTCAAATCACCTAATACAAGTACTGTAGTGCAATCTCTTTATCATGAAAGTTGAACTTACAAATGTAGAATTATGTACAAAAATTATTGCACTCAAAAATAAAACAATGTAAAAGTTTAGAGCCTTCAAGTCCACTCAGTCCTATTTCTTGTTCAGCTAATCGTTCAGACAAACAAGTTTGTTTACATTTGAAGGCGATAATGCTGCCAGCTTCTTGTTTATGATGTCACCTGAAAGTGAGAACAGGAGTTCTTATGGCACTGTTGTAGCCAGCGTCACAAGATATTTACGTGCCAGTACTTGTATTAGGTGATTTGAAAAATACTATTTTCAGCATTATTACAGTGCAAATATTTGTAATAAAAAATAATATACACTGATTTCAAATACAACACAGGATACAATTATATATGAAAATGTAGAAAAACAAAATATTTAATAAATTTCAATTGGTATTCTATTGTTTAACAGTGTGATTAATTGACAGCCCTAATTGGGTCACAATGCTAGTGGCCTAGATTGCTATAACCATCCATTGTTCATGAGCATTGGCTCAATGGCACCTGGGTACCTCTACTTTCTATGTCAGGGATCGGCAACCTTTGGCATGCGGCCTGCCAGGGTAAGCCCCCTGGCGGGCCGAGCCGGTTTGTTTACTTGCCGTGTCTGCAGGTTCGGCCGATCACGGCTCCCACTGGCCTGCGGGAAGCGGTGCGGGCCAAGGGATGTGCTGGCCGCCACTTCCCGCAGCCCCCATTGGCCTGGAGCAGCAAACCGTGGCCAGTGGGAGCCGCGATCAGCTGAACCTGCGGACGCGGCAAGTAAACAAACCGGCCCGGCCCGCCAGGAGGCTTACCCTGGCAGGCCGCGGGCCAAAGGTTGCCGATCCCTGCTCTATATTGTCCTAGCAGTGGTTTACACAGGAAATAGCAGGGAGAAAAACTGAAAGGAGGATGGCAGAGAGCTCACTCTGAATATGATTGCAGAATTTCTGCATTGGCATAATATGGCTGTGGAGAATGCAAAGAGAATTCCTGATGAGCAATAGTATCTTTGCAATCCCAGTCAGCAGAACTGGCTCAGTCAATGGACCATCTGATTAAACAGACTGCCATCTCCCAGTAACAGAGCCAAGTGTTTCTGCTTGTGAGGAACCATACACTTATTTCACAGTGAGGTGCAATAGGGTTTGGAATAGCCTGACCACTTATGTTAGTAATATCAGCATGAGAGGCAAGAAATGCCCCATCTGTACTGGCTGATTTGTTTTTCACCTACTTTTGCTGCCTGGAGCTTGGAGTGCACTTGGAGAGTTGCTGCCAAGTATAAGTGAGGTGCACTCATGCTCTTCATGACTGGTGAAGGCCAGCAGAGAGAATCTACATTCGTTGTTAACACCTCCATGTGGAGGGCATGGTGCAGTGATGTGCTGGAGAGGGCTCCTAAACCCCCTGTTTAAAATGCTGCCACCAAACAGAAGGGAGGTGTCCCAGATCGTAGTGAGCAACCCCTCCTGCTCACCCACTAGGACCACTGTGAGGGGAATCGAAGCCTCTGTGCTCTGGATCCCCTGGGATATGTGAATTTCTGGAACCTCAACGTGCTGCAGCACTGGTTCCTCTCTTGACCTAGCTGGCACGCTCTTTGGGCACTGTCAGTCACTCTAGTAGCACTTCTTGGAAATGGGATCCTCAGCCCAGCTGCCCTATGCCCCAGGATCAGCGCTGACCCCCAAGATATCCCAGTTACTGAAACACACCCCTTTCCCAGAACTCCACCCCAAAGATGTGTATCTTCCGGTTTATAATTCAGGTCTTTCAGGGGCCTTGGGGCCATCTGGGATCAGGAAAGCAGAGGCTCCCCATGAGGTAGGGTTATCACCTGGCCAGTATTTGACTGGCCTGTTCAGTTTTTTTATGGATTTGCCAGTTGCCAGCCATGCTTTTTGCTTAGCACATTGTGCAATGGAGAATAAAAGAACACCGGTAATGGGATTTTGCTGTTTTTAATGTACTCTTTCCAGAGATGATCAGCCTACCGTATAATTCCTTACGGTTATATAAGAGACTTGTATTGACAGATTTCCTGGCATTAGTGCTTTCTCCAGTGCTGCTGAATTTCTATATGGTTCCTGCTGCTTGTGTAGTCCATGATCACTTGATAGAGCTACTTTTGAGCAAAGTGTAAATCATGGCTTGATGGAGATTAGTGGGAGAAAAGAAAGCACCAGTCATGAAGAATTTAATCTGTCAGGGGTTTTTTTTTTTTATGTGGGTCTAATGATTTGCAATTATTATCCCAATTCACTGAGATAGCTAATGTTAAAAGTTTCTGGGTCCAGCTACAGATGCAACGATGTTGCCGGTAAAAATAAGAAATTGCTGGAAACTACAAAATCAAACGGCAAATACAAGTTCAAGATATAGACTCAATGGATTTTCTTTATACATAAAGTTCCAAAACATTCACATTCACATTCACAATAAAATATAGAATCAATGAAGTTTGGGAAGAAATAATCTCAGTGAAGATGGACACAAACAAAGCAGCTTGGAGAAACACGACCAAGGTAAGAAAATGATGTTATCAGTCTTATCAATATGTGTTTATTTCTCTAGATACTATAGGTGGCTGTTGAAGGGCAGTGGTTGGGGGTTGTGGAGTTGCCTTGTGGTTGGTGGTTGGGATTGTAGCGGGCTTGCGTTGGGGTGGGGAGTGCCTGGTTTGTTTTTTTCATTTCAAAGGTGGTAACCCCACCGTGAGGGTGCTACATGCTGGATGACCTCTGCCTGCTGAAGTTCCTTACCCAGCTTTTGTGGCTTTACTCTCTCCTACTCCACCCTTCTGTTCCTGTGTGTTTATTTAAACTTCTCCTGGTCACCTGGCTTCTTTTGTTCTACTCTTGGTAAGTTTCCACTGCTCCCCACCCCCATGTTCAGGGGCTCAGCTAAACTGGATCTCCAAGGCTTGAGCTTCTTTCTAGCATAACTTGTGCGAGGTCCAAGTATTGTCATTAATCTTTAGTATCTCCTTTTGTATTTGGTGTGTAGATGTTCCAGGCCCTGTGGACAAACATATAGGCACTTTAAATACAGCAGTTTCTCATAACAGAACTTCAAAATATCAATCAGAATTCATAAGTTATACAGATAAAGCACCAGTTCATAGGGTTGGGGTGATTCCCTGGACTCTGATGGAGTCAGTCCACCCTCTGGATACTGCCATAGATTACTTTTTCCTTGTGGCTCATAAAAATACTTACGAAGAGGTGGTTTTTGGCCTTTGGTATGGATCAGATTGCAATAAATGGAAGGGAGATGCTGAGATACTACAGTGATTGAGGACAGCTATCTACCTCCTTAGACAGATCTCTCCAAAATTGCTTTCCCATAGGAGGAACAATCCAGAAGCCCTCACTCCCCATCCCCATTTCCAAAGACACAAGCTAAGCTCTTTGTATATTATCAATGTTCTTAGCATAGTTTTCCGAAATAAAACCTAAGCACTTCCAGCAAATGCACTTAATATATGTTTGTTTGCCAAGTGGTGGTGGGAAAGCAAATGGACAAATTCCCCACTCTCTCTTCCCACTGGGCACATACACCATTGGTGCATGGGTCCTATCACAGGATTTTTTCATGCTCCTTGTTAAACTATTGGCCACACATCAAAGGCAAAATGCCCACAGTCTCTTAAATAGGCAGTTGTTAGGCCCTTGCTCCGGAAATAATCCTCGGGCATTATTTGTCTAATATTACACTGTTATATAAAATTAAATGGCAAAAAAACCTCTTTGTAATGGCTCATGCCTTTTCAGAAGTAAAATTCAAACTTCTGAAATCCAGGAAATAGAGAGGTAAGGTAAGCACCTATTCAACCGTAACTCTGCTTGCCTGGAGCTGGCAAGAGCCATTGGGAATTATCTGCATGCACTACAGTTGCTTTCAGTGGTTTAGGTGTAGCTTTACTGAATGGTGGAGGCAGTAGGTGGGGCAGGTTGGTGGAGGGGTGTGAGTGATATCAGAAGATCTGGGGATTAGCTTGAGGAGCATCTGAGCTGTGATTGATATGAGGAGATCTGGGGAGTGTCATGTAGCTGTGATTGTGATAGGAGGAGGTCTGGGTCCACTTGTGTGTTATCAAAGGAAAGAGGTGCATGTGTATCTTGAGGTTCCACTCTGCATCGTTTCAGTACAGAATTGTGTAGGTTGTGTCAGTTAGCAGAGCGCTGGGGTCTTCTTGGCATGGGTATTGTCAGTAGTGAGGTGAGATGAGATCAGTCTATGGATTTAATGCTGAGTAGAGGATAATATAGGCTTAGGTGGTATCCTGTGTGAAGGGGTTATCAAAGGATATGAAGTGGTTTGTTACATGTTACAAGTGTGGTATTCTGTTGGGAGAAATAGGCATAGTGTTGAGCATAAGGCAAATGCAGGGAGCACCTAAGGTGACCAGATAGGAAGTGTGAAAAATTGGGTGGGTTGCGGGGGTAATAGGCACCTATATAAGACAAAGCCCTGAGTACTGGGACTGTCCCTATAAAATCAGGCATCTGGTCACCCTAGTAGCACCCTAGTAGGATTACAGTGAAAAGGCAGAATGCAAATATGTGGCATTGCTCAAAGAGAACAGAGACAAAAAAGCATCTTTTATAAATTGGAAGTCAAATCCTAGTGAGGAAAATAGAAAGAAGCATAAACTCTGGGAAATCAAGTGTGAAAGCATAATTAGGCAGGCCAAAATAGAATTTGAAGAGCAACTAGCAAAAGACACAACAGTAACAGCAAAAAGGTTTTAAGTACATCAGAAGCAGGAAGCCTGCTATCTGTGGGGCCACTGGATGATCAAGGTGCTAAAGGAGTAGTCAAGGAAGACAAGGCTCTTGCACAGAAGCTCAATGAATTCTTTGTATCAGTCTTCATTGCAGATGATGTGAGGAAGATTCCTACCCGAGCCACTCTTTTTAGATGACAAATCTGAGGAACGGTCCCTGATTGAGGTGTCAGTAGAGGAGGTTTGGGAACAAATAAACAGCAATAAGTCACCAGGATAAGATGGTATTCACCTGAGAGTTCTGAAGGAACTCTCATATAAAATTGCAGAACTATTAACAGTGGTATGTAACCTATTTCTTAAATCAGACTGTACCAGATGACCAGAGGCTAGCTACTGTAACGCCAACTTTTTAAAAAGGCTGCAGAGGTGATCCTGGCAATTAGAGGCGGATAAGCCTAACTTCATTATCAGGCAAATTGGTTGAAACTACAATAAAGAACAGAATTATCATACACACAGATGACACGTGGGGAAGAGACAACATGGCATATGTAAAGGGAAATCATGCCTCATCAAGCTATTAGAATTTTTGAGGAGGTCAACAAGCATATGAACAAGGGTGATCCAGTGGCTACAGTGTACTTGGACTTTCAGCAAGCCTTTGTCAAAGTCCCACACCTAAGGCTTTTAAACAAAGTAAGCAGAAAGGTCCTCTCATGGATTAGTAATTGGCTAAAAGATAGGGAACAAGGCGTAGGAATAAATGGTCAATTTTCACAGTGGAAAGCTGCAAATAGCGGGCTCCCCCAAGGATCTGTACTGGGACCACTGCTGTTCAGATATTCATAAATGATTTGGAAAAGGGGGTCAACGGTGAGATGGCAAAGTTTGCAGATGATACAAAATTACTCAAGAGAGTTAAGTCCAAAGCTGACTACCAAGAGTTATAAAGGGATCTCACAAAGCTGGGTGCCTGGGCAACACAATGGCAGATGAAATTCAATGTTGATAGGTGCAAAGTGTAATGCACATCGGAAAACATAATCCCAGTTATACACACAAAATGATGGGGTCTAAATTAGCTGTTGCCATTCAAGAACGAGATCTTGGAGTCATTGTGGATAGTTCTCTGAAAACATCTGCTCAGTGTGCAGTGGCATTCGAAAAGCTAACACAATGTTAGGAACCATTAGGAAAGGGAATAGATAAGACAGAAAATATACCCCTACATAAACCTATGCCCTAGATATGCCCACACCTTGAATACCATGTGCAGTTCTGGTTGCCCCATCTGAAGAATAGTTTCGGTGCCTTCTAAACACTCTGTTGTACTCAGATTACATTTCCCTCAAATAAAAATTTGGTCTTTGAGGAGGCAGTTTGGAGCAATTTTATTTATAATTTTATTTCAGATTTCTGCCCTGGGTTGGGTTTAAGGTGACTGGGATGGTGCTTGAATTCAATGATTGTATCACACCCTCAGAGCCACCCATGTGATGTAGAGACAGGTTTCCAGCTCGTTAGCCTCTCTCTCCACACATGCTTGGTGTAATCTATTAGGCGCATGAATAGGCATGTGAGCCTTAGCGTGCCTAACTGGAGAAGAAAAGTTTCAAATATAATTTTAATTTGATTTCCCACATAAGGCTGGTGGATGCCATGCACTCTGTTGGGGTGATCCTTGAGCATCTATCTTTATTCCTTATACGTGGTATCACCTTGTCCTTTTTGTTAAATAAATGTTTTACTTTTACTCTAAACCAGGCGTGGCCAAACCGTGGCTCACGAGCCACATGTGGCTCTTTTACAGTTAAAGTGTGGCTCGCAGGCCCCCCCACATTCTCAGCCTATCCGACTGGGAGAGGGGTCTAGGGGCTTCAGCCCTGAGCCCCACCACCCTGCTGCAGGGAGACGCCCCGAGCCCTGGCAGACACACTTAGCTCTTGAACTTCTTAAGATTATCATATGCAGCTTGGAGGACCAGTAAGTTTGGCTACCCCTGCTATAGACCAATGCAGTGCTGTGATTGACATGAGAGTGTTTGTCAAACCCCTGTTAAATTAATGAGCTAGAGTGTATTTTCCCTCTAACGCAGCAACTAATTTCTGGGAGTGTTCCAGGAGAAGGCTGGACACTGCAGGGAGACATCTCTAGGAAACTCGAGTGTTAGGGTTCACTGTTTGTTACCTACAAGGCAAGGTTTGGACTGGCAGAGTCCTGAAGAGTTTGCTGGCCAGGCAGATAAGTTGCTGTGTCAGGGAGCTGTCACATGCTGAGGCTGAGAGGAGTAAAATAGTAACTCATCGTTCTGGGAACCTCAGCAGATTGTCACGTTGGCAGATGAGTTTGGGCAAATTCAGAACTGGGAGGGAGTTGAGGTCACTCTTCAAAACATAACTGGGCAGGGAGGGGAATAGCTCAGTGGTTTGAGCGTTGGCCTGCTAAACCCAGGGTTGTGAGTTCAATCCTTGAGGGGGCCATTTAGGGATCTGGGGCAAAAATTGGGAATTGGTCCTGCTTTGAGCAGGGGGTTGGACTAGATGACCTTCTAAGGTCCCTTCCAACCCTGATATTCTATGATTCTATGAAGCCAGCCTGTGACCTGCATGCTTGTTTACAAGCTTTTGGTGTCAAAACTGTGAGCCACAGTAGCACAGCATTGAAGGCAGCCAGAGTCACAGGGCAGGCAGTGATACAACCCCCCACTAGTCTGAACCCCAAAGCAATACAGTATCAGACTCTGACCCGACGTGGTTATCTTTTTATTCATCAAAATAAATAAACAGAATAAAAAACAAGGACTGTTGCTAATTACTCTCCTGTCTCAAACCTCTGTTTTTATGGAACTTTATTGAGAAAGTGGTGATAGGGCAGCTGCACCACTTGGCTTCCACCAGTTTCCTAAATGATTGTTTTCTACAGTACGGGATGTCCCCCATAGGGTATACAGTATAGACCTCTCAGCTATTCGCCAGAGTCTCAGCTTTTATTATTTGTTTAAAGTTAATCCGCAATTGTTACAGTTGCAGAGAAAGTCCTCAAAATACAAAGTGAGTGTTACCAATTCAGCGATGTGTGCCTGAGTTTGCAGAGAGCATGAAACAATAGCTCTGGGGCAATTACACCTCATTCTTCCAATGCATGCTAGCTCAGATAGGATGATAAAATGTCAATATAGCTAACTCTATGAGTTCTCATCAAAACACATTAGCAAATGCGGATTATAGCTCTCCTTTCTTAAGTGTGGTGCACACTCCCCCAGGAATGTATGAAGGGCTAGTGGGGGGAGCAAATGTGGAAGATGTATAAATGGACATGGATAGATCTCTAACGACACGTCAGGGCTGCAAGGGGTGTGACTGAAAGAGAGCTCAGGTTTTCAAAGTTTGGGAGACGGAGATGCTGTCCTAAATCCCTACCAGTCTGCTTTCAGGGTATGGAAGAGAGACAGTTTCCTGTTGAAGACTAATTCTCTTGGTGATGGATAGAGCTAGAAAAAGTGTCCATTTTGCTTTCATTCAGTTTGTCAGCAGCCTGTGATGTCACCCATCATGAAATATTTTTAACTCATTGCAGTGCTTTAGTAGGATGGCCCTTTTTCAAGCTAGTTCATGCCTTCCCCTCAGAGAGATCACAGACACTGCTGTTGGACAACTGCTCACTCTCCCAAAGAGCAGCATCCTGTTACACCGACCTTCCTAGTCAATGTGTACGTGTACCTCACATGCATTCAGTGTGGTGTTTGGCTCTAATAATGGCTGGGCCACACGGAGAAGGTCTCAGCCTGCCTCATGAGTTACCAGAGACAAGGTTTTTAGCTCAGGCTGCAGTAGCTCATACTTTAAGATGCAGAGGTCCCAGGTTGGATGACTACTTCTGATGGTGTGTGGCATTACAAGTGGTGGTCTGTATGGGGAATTGTGGTGGGTGAACCTCTGAAGCTCACTTTCCCCATAGGTGAGGCCACCATAAGGGGTATTGTGAGAGAGGCTGCACTCTTGTCATATTGCTTATGGTTAAGGCTACGTTTATGTCACAGAGGTCATGGAAGTCACAGAATCAGTGACATCTGCTTCAGCCCCAGGGGCTGCATGACTGGCAGCCAGCGGGGCATTGGTAGGGTTCCAGCGACAGGCGACAGCCTCCTGAGGGGGCTCCTCAGGGTTGCAGTCACAAGCGACAGCCTCACCAGAGAGTGGGGAGGAGAAGAGTGGGCACCTTGGGTGAGCAGCTGGGGGTGTCCCATTTTCTCTCAGAAATATGATCACCCTGCAGCTCCCAGCTGCCGTGGGTGGAGGAGCCCCCCACCCCCCCATTGCAGCTTCCAGCTGCTGCGGGCAGAGTGGGGCCCCCACAGTTCCCAGCCACCACAGTGGTGGGGGAAACCATGGAGCTGCAGCAGCAAAAATCACAGGCAGATCATGGCTTCCTTGAATTTTTGTTTATTGGCCATGATTTTTACTAAAAATCACCATGACAAAATCTTAGCCTTGTAGTATTCTGCTTTGCTCCTTTTAATCAAATCCAATTTTTTCATTATCACTGCTTCATCAGTAGCTGGCTAAGAAACACGTTAAGTTAATACTGGGCGTTGACTAAGACTGTGATAGCTGCATAGAAAAGAAGTAGACAACTCACCATTATTGTAGATGAAGTGTATATCTCTTTTAAAAAATGTTACATACATTATAAAATTGAAAACATTTTTTGGCTATTGAGCTCAAGTTAAAAACCAAAACCAAACATACTAATGTTATAAAGTACATAAAATCATCTTGTTAATTTCACACTTCATTTTGATCTCTAGAAAGATTAGATGAAGGTGATGGCCTTCAAAACCATGGAATTGGGGGCCAGTGTATTTAAAGGAGGTAATCATTAGGCTTCTGTATTTATGAAAATATTTTAAAAGTATCAGATCATTTGAAATGTAGACCCCAATACTGCAGGATCATTTGGATCTGAATTTATGGGTTACCCATATTTTAGCACAAATAACACACACACTGCTGGATTTGAGGTGTTGGGTTGGTTTGTTTTGTTTTTTAATTTCCGTCCTACATTACCGTGTGCTCTAGCTGCATTTTGTTTCCTGTTTTTCTGTTCTATTTGTAATGTAAAATCAGGGCTCAAATTGAGGAAGTAGAGCATAACAACGGTAACAGTCAGCACAGACTATTTTCATCTTCAGAGCACTTTGCAAACATTAACTTATCCTCACAACACCCCTGCAAGGTAGTATTCAATCCATTTTACAGAAAGCGAACCTGAGGCAGAGTGACTTGTCTAAGGCTAAAAAGGAAGTTAGTATCTTCCTTTGGGATTAAAGCTCATGGAAAATTGATGGCTCCTAGATTGCTAGATAAACATGTCTCTGCCTTCTGTTAATGCAAAATAACTAGGGCTGTCAAGCTATTAAAAAAATCACGATTAATCATGAGATTAAAAAAATTACAATTAATCGCCGTTTTAATCGCACCATTAAACAATAGAATACCATTTATTTAAATATTTTTGGATATTTTCTAAATTTTCAAATATATTGATTTCAATTCCTACACCGAATAAAGTGTATAGTGCTCTTTTTTATTACCACTATTTGCACTGTAAAAAAGATAAACAAAAGAAATCATTTTTCAGTTCACCTTTTACAAATACTATAGTGCAATCTTTTTATCATGAAAGTGCATTACAGGTAGGACCCCCGTAAATGTAAACAAACTTGTTTGTCTTAGTGATTGGCTGAACAAGAAGTAGGACTGAGTGGACTTTGTTACATAACTGCACTCAAAAATAAAACAAAAACAAATCTACATTCGTAAGTTGCACTTCCACAATAAAGATTGCACTATAGTACTCGTATGAGGTGAACTGAAAAATACAATTTTTTTTATCGTTATTACAGTGCAATATTTAATCAAAAATAATATAAAGCGAGCACTGTACACTTTGTATTGTGTTGTAATTGAAATCAATATATTTGAAAATACAGAAAAACATTCAAAATATTTATAATAATGTTACATTAGTATTCTATTATTGTTTAACAGTGCAATTAATCACAATTAATTTTTAATTGAGTTAATTTGTTTTGAGTTAATCGCTAGAGTTAACTGTGATTAATTGATAGCCCTAAAAATAACAAGTCTGATATATGTAAGAATAGAAATAAGATGGAGGAGGTCATATCTTTTACTGGATCATCTTCTGTTCGTGAGAGAGGCAAGCTTTCGAGCTTGCACAGGTCTGCACTCTGCCCAGACCTGAACAAAAGTTCTGTGTAAGCTCTAAAGCTTGTCTCTCTCACCAATGGAAGATGGCCCAGTATAAGATATGACCTCCCCACCTTGTCTCTCTAATTTCCTGATCCAACACAGCTACAACAACACTGCATATGTGAGAATAGGACACATAAGAAGAGTTTGCCCCACAATCCCCATGTAACAAAGCAAAAGGCTAATACAATATACATAAAATATAACTATGCTCCAAAAGCTTTTTGAAAATGTATTAATGCAATTTCCACAAAACACTCGTATGTGTGTTTTAGCACCACTACTGAACACTGTTATGCAGCTCTTATTGATATAAAACCTTCTTCTCCAAGACAGTTCAACATTTACCTTTGAATAGAGTGAGCTGCAAAATGTTTGTCTCTATTGAACATTTCATTTATAAAACCAATATTTACCAGTTTAATTTACTGCTAACATTTACTCAGACACATACTGCTTTTAATGTGTTCCCCCATTTTGCCAAAGATTAAGGCATATTCCCAAACTGATTTGGCATGAGGATAGTACGATATCAATACAGTACATTTAGGATATACACAGATGTATCTCAAAACACATTTGATTGAAAAATACAGTCTCTGTAGAGCCCTTTTCGGTTTTTATTTTATTTAATTTTTCCTGGGAATTTATCGGTGTTTTACTACAACAACAACAACAGCTGAAAATCAGTGCAAAAAACCTTAATTTTTCTGGGTAAATATTGAGGTTTATTTTGGTGGATTTTCATTTTCTTCCCATTTTAGTGTGTCAAATCTTTAAACTGTTATCTGCTAACAGTTTGAAATGTTTGTGGTGGGCATGAGATTCATCAGTATGTTCACATGCACTTCAGAGCTTGTGTGCGTGCGTGCCTGTTTGTTTATTGTGTGTCTCTTCTAGACTAATACATAGCCTTACTTCAACAGGCAGCTTTGCATATACACACAGACTAATGTATTATTGTAATACATATATCTCATGCAATGTATTGTATTTTCCTAGTAAAACCAGTTATATATATATAATGATACAAAAGTAGGTTGAAAATTGGAAAACAAATACATTTTGTAAAACCCAGGATTTTTTTTTGTAAAAATCAGCTTAAACTGAAAACGAAGGGGCTTAAGTGTCTGTAAAATGATATTATTCCAACACTGAAGAGTAGATATTAAAAATCAATCACCTGTTTGATGGGGGACAAAGCATTTAAAAAAAACAAACCTTTATTTGAAACTCTGTTATGGCCATATTCTGCTAACCCTACTTAGGTTGAGTAGTAATGCCTCACTCCACAAATGGTCCCATTGAAATTAAAGGGACTAACTGCCCAGTAAGGGTAGCAGAATATGGCCCTTTAGTTTTATATATTTATGATCCCCAGGAGGAAATTCCATAGCTATACCTTTGTTCTGACAGGTTTAGTGATGCTATCAGGCTTACTATCAAAACAAATGTCAGTTCCGTTGCAGGGTTAATAACAAGTCTTTATAAGAATTCAGCTCTCCAGCATTATAGATACACTGCAGTTTAAAGAGAGCTGATCTTTTATCTATGCATGGGGATCTGAAAAACTACTCAATCCCAGAGACACAATTCTTGACTCAGATTATGGTATCAAAAATTGTATCATGGCCTTAAGGAACAATCCTAGTGCCGTATCATCTCCTGCTTTATCTTCAGATGGGATCAAAGCAAGGTTTAGAGTGAGCTGGACTGGGACTTAGCTATAAACAACAGATCTTTGTGGTGGGTGAGAGGTGTTGGGATATTATGCATATATTGAAAAAAAGCTGTTGGAGCGCTAATGGGTCACTAAGATCTAATGAAACACTATTGTGTGGCAATGACAAACCTAGGCCTTCTGGGACACTGTTTCAGATCAGGGGAGCTTAGCTGGGCAGGAAAGAGACAGAGCTAGAGAAGTGCCACGTTCCACACCGACACCTCCAGGCACATCCATGGGGACTGTCTGCCTCCCATTCATATCCCTAAGGGTGGCTGTGGGGATCAGCCAGGCCTTAGGCTCTCTGCTACTCCATGCTACACCCAGCTGGCTATGGCCCCCAAAGGCCATTCACCAGATAGGAATTGGTGGAGCACAGTGCTCATGCCCCTTCCCATCTGGCAATTCTTCTCTCGTGCCCCCTACCCTAGGGGCCAGAAGAGGATGGTGTCAGATCAGATTACAACAGTTCCATGCCTCCCAGACATCCCCTTACACCAGATGAATCCCCAGATGGGGAGATCTGCTGGCTTTCTGACCTCTTTGTCGAATACAAGGAGCACAAAGGGGCTGAAGATTGAGTCATAAAGGCCAAAGGATTTTGTGCTTAATTTCACCTTCCTGTGGCTGCTTGTTTTTTGTTTGTTTTTGGGGGGAGGGGTGGCTTGTTTTAGCTCCCATCTGGCAACATGTTTTCATACCACTCTATGGTTAGCATTGGGAAACACCTAATCTCTTTTCAGTTCAGTAATTGTGATTTAGGCACATTCATTCGGTACCAAATATTTTAGAACATTACAAGGCATTAGTGAGAACCAAGCTGTCTCACAGCTATTTCTAATACACAGACTCTACAAACAGTCCTACAACACACATGGTAATTAGTTTCTGGCAACTGGTTTTACTGTTAGAGCCAACAAACAGTGAGTGGGAAGCTGTTTTCCATTTAATTCTTGATCAGTGTAAGAAATTCCTCTCTGGTTTTTGGATCTTCTCGCAAGACTCCAAGCATGGTGCTGGTGATAGTCCTACTGTTCATTTTCTGAACCCCTCGCATAACCATGCACATGTGCCTAGAAGGTAATTAGTTAAATAGCCAACCTTAGTTTAATATGTTAATAACCTGCACACTGGAATAACTGGATCTAATTACCGTTATGGTAATCAGCAATACACTGTGTGCCAAGTAGTGCCTTTGATTAATTAAAGCATGTCCAAATATTATTGGGAGCTACCAGTTCACTCAGAACTATTGACAGGAGAATCATTCTTGAATTCTATTTTCTTTAAATGTTGTAGTATTTCAAAACAACATTTAGTGAGGGGGATTGTTTTGTTTACAACCATACTTGTTAAATAAATGAATAAATATTGACAGGAAGCTTAAGCAGATCGTGTTTGAACTATTCAGTCTATATTCACCACTTTTGCCCTGCAGAACAGCACAAATCAGGCCAATAAAGGTATGTCTACCCTGCAATTAAACACCCATGGCCAGCCTGCAGCGACGCTGACTTCCGTCAGCGTCACTGGGTGCTGATGCCCAGCGTCGGGGGCGGGGCCCCACCCCCGACGCCGGGTGATGTTGAGGGGCCCCGCCCCCGACGCCGACGCAATGTCGCCCGGCGTCGGGGGCGGGGCCCCGCAACATCGCCCGGTGCTCCAGTAAGCTAGGCGCGGGCCCGGGGATGGCGGGGAGCTGCCGGTGGGTGCAGAGCACCCATCAATTTTTCCCCATGGGTGCTCCCGCCCCGGAGCACCCACGGAGTCGGCGCCTATGCCAGCCTGTGTGAGCCAGCTGACTCAGGCTCATGGGACTAGGGCTACGGGGCTGTAAAATTGCAGTATAGATGTTCGGGCTTGGGGACCCTATGAGGGGGGGAAGGTCCCAGAGCTTGCGCTCCAGTCCAAGCCCAAATGTCTACTCTGCCATTAAACAGCCCCTTAGCCCAAGCCCTGCAAGCCCGAGTCAGCTGACATGGGCCAGTCACAGGTGTTTAATTGCAGGATAGACATAGCTTAAATGTATTGGTGCCAGATGTGACTGGTCCACATGCTGTTAGAATACACTTGGACAAGTTTTTGGGTAAGCCTGAAAAATTTACACATACATGCCTGTATCTGTGCCAATGACTATGCATCAGTATGCACAACTACTAAGACTTGTACCAATTTGAGCACACAAAGTGACACAGTGGAATATGTGCCAAAATCTTTATATCCCACTTTTAGTCCCTTTCACTTTACATTGTCAGTTCCAGCCAAGTTACCCATATATACCCTGCAGCATTTGTTGGAGTATGTGAGAAAGGATGATATTGACAGAGGTCACCATTTCTCATAGCTAGTATCTGAAGTACTGTAGTATTTCTCTACATTAGAAGTTATCATAGAATCATAGAATCTCAGGGTTGGAAGGGACCTCAGGAGGTCATCTAGTCCAACCCCCTGCTCAAAGCAGGACCAATCCCCAATTTTTGCCCCAGATCCCTAAATGGCCCCCTCAAGGATTGAACTCACAACCCTGGGTTTAGCAGACCAATGCTCAAACCACTGAGCTATCCCTCCCCCCCATCCAGGTACTTAAATAGCCCCATCATCATGCATCTGAATACCTCACAGTTATTAGTGAATGCATCCTGATGTGGCCAGTGAAGAGCAGTGATATTAGGATCCTCATTTTACAGATGGGGAACTGAGCTAGAGAGATTAAATGCCTTGTCTAAGGTCCTATAGGAAGTCTGTGGTAGGAACTGAAATGCAACTCTCCCAAGTCTGTTTAGGTAACAATGACATTTCAGACACTGTGGTGTGGTAACTGTTCTTAGAGGTTGACTTTAATGGGACTAACAATAATTAATTACTTACGATGCTTCTATAATCACAGCCACTCCGGCAGGTTTCAGAGCCTCAGTAATTGCCAGAGCGATTTGTCTGGTAAGCCGCTCTTGAACTGGAAAGAGAACAGTATGATTTTTCTATATGTAATTGCCACTCTTGGTATTCCTTGCAAATTCTTAAAGAAAATACATTTCTAAGGTGCTCCAAATACAGTCCATCAAATTCTCCCACTAGCTAAATAAAATAAAATGAGCTCCTATGCTAGAAATGGTTTTTTAAATAATTTTTTCAATGTGAATTTAGTACTTATAAAAAGTGCTGGAATAACACCTTTGGAGCCCTGAAATCTGTTCTTTATCCAGTGAGCAGATATTTATGCACCTGAACTGCCCGCAGGATTTTTAATAGTTAACAAACCGCCCGTACTCCCTGTGAAATACATTATCCAAAGTCAGTTTTCCCCACACTGCAGAGTCTGCTGTCCTCCTTGGCTACCTATCAGAGGTAGTCTATGCACTGAGTACACTTCCTCATTCTTTCAGAAAAGGGGACCCAACATTTCCTATTTCATATGCATACCTTCCCCATTATACCCACCCAGCTGTTGAACTGTAAACACTGAGGATCTGGACTTAGGAATAGACACCTCCAGCTTCCAATAAAGTCAATAGACTGTTGAGGTGTAGGATCACGCTGCTTTAGTTTGATGTTTTCTGCTTGGTCCCTTGACAACTTTAACAAATATGCCACACTGATTATGGTCCCAGTTCAGGAGAGTACTTAGGCCTATGCCTAACTTTAAATACGTTTACTTCAACAGAACTAGTGCCATGATTAAAATTAGGCATACACTTAAGTACTTTCTTCAGTTGGGCATCATCTAGTTGAAATATAGTTCAGCAGAACAGACATATTGTAGAAAGGATACACACCTTGCAGTCTTCGACTAAAGATTTCAACAATTCTGGGGAAAAAAAGTAATAAAAAATATTTCCTCCTGATTTAAACACAGAATTTCAATTGAGCGTAATAGACTCTCTGGGTATCACAGTGTTAAAGTAGGATGTTATCTTGGCTATTTAGAAGGCTAAATATATTGTAGTATAAGTGATTTTACATTACAGTATATAATGTGATTTACATACAGCTGATATTCAGTCCATTTTAGAATACCTTATATATTGAGTATTAATATATTCTACTTTGTACCACTTATTTTAACCCAAGTACCTTATAAATGGATTTAGAATCCCTTATAGAAAGCATATTTTTTTTAAAAAACTAAGTACTGCCTCAAAAAGATCTTCTTTAACCACATTATAATCTATTTGCAGTGTGTGTCACATTTGTAAAGCAGCCTCTGATCGATCATTAACATACTGGTGCTCAGAATGCAGAAGACACCATCATAGATTATAACAGGGCTACTACTAGACACTTAATTATAGGCTGCTATTGACATCTGGACTGTTCTTTAAAGATATGTAGGCCAACAACTTTTACTTAAACTCAGCCTGTTGAGTAGAAAAGTGAATTTCATTTATAAAAAATGTTCCTATACAAAAAAAAAGGCACATAGCTGAAAACTACAGGCAACCCTGATATATGCTAACAAAACAAATAAATTAAACCCAAAAGCTAAGGCAGCACCACTTGCAGCAGCTGCCAATAAACATAAAACTGCCAGGCATTCACTCTTAGCCGAATTAGTCACATAAATCCTTAGCCACGGTCAAGCCCCTCCTTCCTGAGAAGCAATACCAAAGCACTGCAGCATGCCCACAAGGCTGACATAGCAAGGCTATTTCAGTCCAAAGTGGGGAGCCAGTGCCAAGACTGACGGAGAACACTCTCCCACTAGCCCATGGCATAAAAGGCTTATATCAGCCACAAACGCTTCTGCAGTTTCTCTTATGAGACATTATCCTTAAGAATCACAGTGGGGAAATCCAAATTTTCTATTGAGAAGGGTCCTTGTCAGCTCACCTTCATAATCCTGGTTATTGGCTTACATGAACAGTGGAAAACCCTGCCCCCTGGAGCCATAGGGGACCCCACACCACCGTGAAAGGGAGATCAGAATGCCATACAGGAGTTCCACATCCCTCTGCACTCTGCAGCAGCTCCACAGTAGACTCCATGCGCTCCAGTGTGCAGGGAAAGTGGGAACAGGGGACCTGCTACTGCAGAGCCACCAGCCCAAAGGAGCCCCAGGGCTTACTGCAGCCCTAAAGCTTCAGTAGTGCCTCTGGAGCAAGAACTTTGTTGCTATCATACATCTCAGGGGAAGTATTCCTGTCCCTTTCCCTCTGCAGAGCATCCCAGTACATGGCATCCTCACTTGGGCTCTGTACTGAGAACAGGATTTGGCCTTTACACCTTCACTATAGCATTGCATAGATGCACTTACCTTGCAAGCTTGCTTAGTCCAACCACTTTCTTTCTAGGTAAGTATCCAATATGTACCTGCAAATATGAACAGGAGTCTAAGTGCTGAATGATTACTACACACCTGATTCTGCAGGAAAGTTGAAGGTCTGAATAAACTCAGGGCTCTGAGGTGCAATGTACAACGCACAATCAGATGGCTGTGTCTGTGAGGAGCCCTAGCCTAGTCAACGAGTCTCCACATTCATAACAGTCTGCCCACTCCAGGGGAAATTGCAGGATCAGGGCTCCCAGAACCTAAACCTGCTGGCTTCGGGCTGATCTTTCCTCTAGTGATGTCAATGGGAGTTTCAGTGCTGCTTTTAATGGGCGCAGGACTGGATTCTTAATGCAGACAAAGTGCCCTGTGAAGTCAGAGCTGCACCATGTAATAGATGGAGAAAGTGCATATGTATAGATGCTGTGTAGCTTATGGGCATGTGTAGAGCAAGTAGATTTATTGTTAAGGAAGAAGACAGTCGTTCATGTTGCTGTACATTCCAAACAGTTTGAGCTCTCAAGAATTATCAGTCTTCATGGAAAAAGTGTCGGAGAGAGGCACGAGAAGGGAAAGCAGCAAGTAGGAGAAGAGGTTTATTGAGAGAGTGAAGCTGGAAAAAGGAAAGAAGGAGGTTGTTACAGGAGAAAAAGCAATGTGGAAGGGAGGAAGATGGAGCTGGGAAGAGGCAGGAGTAAGATACATGGAACTATTTATTTAATCTTCATTCTAGCAGGCCCCTGAATTGGGAGCTTTGGTTGTACGATTGCCAGTTTGGGATGCTGAGTGCAATCACTTTTAAGGAGTTTAAGTTGTGTTTGGAAGAGACTTCAGGGAAAATTTCCCTGCCCATACTCAGACAAGCTTGATCCCATATATCTAGGCAGCCAATGCTCCCTCTCATAAATTGGCGTCAGTGGATATTTAGTGTGTAAGGGGCAAGAATCCTAGTTTTCCATGATAAAAAATCCAAAATTCTCCGGTTTAAAAAAAACCAAAAAACCCCCACAAAACCATAAAAATCTGTGTTTTTCCACAATTAAAAAGAAATGCTGCACTTTAGTTTCCCTAGCTACAATACATATAGGCATCAGCTGAGAATACAATGTTTTATTTCTATATTTACAGTTTTAAAGCAAGTTCAAAACCTACTAGCACCATCAATCGTTAAAATAAAATCATCCAGTCACAGTGTATTGTTTCTTTATTGTTGTTGATGATCCTGCTGTTTCAACCTCTTCATTCAGTTTGTTTAGTGCTTTCCATGTGTTCTACAATTGTCTGCCTTTGAACATAATCTACAGCCTTGCTGCACACAGTACAGAACAGCACATTACCATGAATGTGAAATTTGTCCTTGCCAAACTTAGTGACACGGGCTTTACGGGTGATTTTTAAAGCTTTTTGGCATCTTTTCATAACTTTAATTACTCACAGCTGGAAGCTGAAATGAACTCAGTAATAATAGGGGATTTCAACTATCCCCATATTGATTAGGTACATGTCACCTCAGAACAGGATGCAGAGATAAAGTTTCTTGACACCTTAAATGACTGCTTCTTGGAGCAGCTGGTCCTGGAACCCACAAGAGGAGAGGCAATTCTTGATTTAGTCCTAAGTAGAGCTCAGGATCTGGTCCAAAAGGTGAATATAGCTAGACTTCTTGGTAATAGTGACCATAATATAATTAAATTTAACATCCCTGTGGCGGGGAACACACCATAGTAGCCTATAACTTCAGAAAGGGGGACTTCATAAAAAGTTAGTTAAACAGAAATTAAAAGGTACAATACCAAAAGTGAAATCCCTGCAAACTGCATGGAAACTTTTTAAAGACACCATAATACAGGCTCAACTTAAATGTATACCCCAAATTAAAAAAACATAGTAAGAGAACCAAAAGTGCCACTGTGGCTAAACAACAAAGTAAAAGAAGCAGTCAGAGACAAAACGGTATCCTTTAAAAAATGGAAGTTAAATCCTAGTGAGGAAAATAGAAAGGAGCATACACTGGCAAATGAAGTGTAAAAATATAATTAGGAAGGCCAAAAAAGAATTTGAAGAACAGCTAGCCAAAGACTCAAAAACTAATAGCAATTTTTTTTAAAGTACATCAGAAGCAGGAAGCCTGCTAAACAATCAGTGGGGCCACTGGACGATTGAGATGCTAAAGGAACATTCAAGGATGATCAGGCCGTTGCAAAGAAACTAAATGAATTCTTTGCATCGGTCTTCACTGCTGAGGATGTGAGGAAGATTCCCAAACCTGAGCCATTCTTTTTAGGTGACAAAACTGAGGAACTCTCCCAGATTGAGGTGTCTTTAGAGGAGGTTTTGGAACAAACTGATAAACAAAACAGTAATAAGTCACCAGGACCAGATGGTATTCACCCAAGAGTCCTGAAGGAACTCAAATGTGAAATTGCAGAACTACTAACTGTAGTTAGTAATCTGTAATCTGTAACCTATCATTTAAATCAGCTTCTGTATCAAATGACTCGAGGATAGCTAATGTGACGCCAACTTTTTAAAAGGGCTCCAGGGGTGATCTGTGCAATCGCAGGGCTGGTAAGCCTGACTTTGGTACCGGGCAAACTGGTTGAAACTATAGTAAAGAACAAAATTGCCGTAGAGACATAGACGAACATAATTTGTTGGGGAAGAGTCAACATGGTTTTTGTAAAGGGAAATCATGCCTCACCAATCTACTAGAATTCTTTGCTTGTTGACCTCCTCATGTGGGCAAGGGGCATCCAGTGGATATAGTGTACTTAGATTTTCAGAAAGCCTTTGACAAGGTCCCTCACCAAAGGCTCTTGAGCAAAGTAAACTGTCATGGGATAAGAGGGAAGATCCTCTCATGAATTGGTAACTAGTTAAAAGATAGGAAATGGTAGGAATAAATGGTCAGTTTTGAGAATGGAGAGAGGTAAATAGTAGTTTCCCTCAGGGATCTGTATTGGGACAAATCCTATTCAACATATTCATAAATGATCTGGAAAATGGGGATAAACAGTGAGGTGGCAAAATCTGCAGCTGATACAAAACTATTCAAGATAGTTAAGTCCCAGGCAGACTGCAAAGAGCTACAAAAGGATCTCTCAAAACTAGGTGACTGGGCAACAAAATGGCAGATTAAATTCAATGTTGATAAATGCAAAGTAATGCATATTGGAAAACATAATTCCAACTATACATATAAAATGAGGGGGTCTAAATTAGCTGTTACAACTCAAGAAAGATCTTGGAATCATTGTGGATAGTTCTCTGAAAACATCCACTGAATGTGCAGCAGCAGTCAAAAAAGCAAACAGAATGTTGGGAATCATTAAGAAAGGGATAGATAATAAGACAGAAAATATCATATTGCCTCTTTATAAATCCATGGTACACCCACATCTTGAATACTGTGTGCTGATGTGGTCACCCCATCTCAAAAAAGATGTAGTGGAATTGGAAAAGGTTCAGAAAAGGGCAACAAAAATTATTAGGGGTATGGAACGGCTTCCATATGAGGAGAGATTAATGAGACTGGGACTTTTCACCTTGGAAAAGAGATGACGTGGGTGGGGGGGAATATGATAGAGGTCTCTAACATCATCACTGGAGTAGAGAAAGTAAATAAGGAAGTGTTATTTACTCCTTCTCATAACACAAGAACTAGGGATCACCAAATGAAATTAATAGACCAAATGAAATTAATAGAAATTAATAGGAAGGAAGTATTTTTTTCCACACAACTCACAGTCAACCTGTGGAACTCCTTGCCAGAGGATGTTGTGAAGGCCAAGACTATAACAGGGTTCAAAAAGGAACTAGGTAAGCTCATGGAGGATAGGTCCATCAATGGCTATTAGCCAGGATGGGAAGGGATGGTGTCCCTTGCCTGTTTGCCAGAAGCTGGGAATGGGCGACAGGGGATGGATCACTTGATGATAATCTGTTCTGTGCATTCCCTCTGGGGCACCTGGCATTGGTCACAATCAGAAGACAGAATATTGAGCTAAATGGACCTTTGGTCTGACCCAGTATGGCCATTCTTATGTTAAATTTGAGATGCATTAAAACATGAACCCCTTTATGCCATTGAGTAACTTATATACCCCAGAAGCAGTTTATTGGAGAGGTTTAGCTATGTAGATTTAAAATGCATTGAAAAATCAACCACAAGATGGGGAGGTTGCATGCACTGAATAAGTGACACTGGTACTTTCAGTAAAATTTAGTTAATAGTTAATACAGTTTTAGTTTTCCACAAAATGTGAAAACTAAAGATTCTCTGTAAAAATGCATATTCTGCGTTTTTCCGCAGCAAATGGATTTCTAGGATTCCTGCTAAGGAGCCTCTCTGAGGGTAATCAATTTCCTATTACCATATTTTAGAAAATATGATATCTTCTTTCCTGCCACTAATATGGGGGGAGGGATAGCTCAGTGGTTTGAGCATTGGCCTGCTAAACCCAGGGTTGTGAGTTCAATCCTTGAGGGGGCCATTTGGGGATCTGGGGCAAAAATTGGGGATTGGTCCTGCTTTGAGCAGGGGGTTGGACTAGATGACCTCCTAAGGTCCCTTCCAACCCTGATATTCTATGATTCTATGCTTCATACTGCAGATGCAGTTAGTCCACAAAATAAATCTTCTACTTATCTCCTCAAAATGCCCACATCATAGTTGGCATGTTTTAAATCTCTTCCTAAGAATGATTATTCTGGATTCTACAGGACTACACTGGCTACGAGCAACAACTCACTCTAGTTTTTCAAAACACATTTTATTTCCCTTTATTCAGTAGAACACCCAAGACCTCTGAATGACAAATATTTGCTATAAGGCAGATGGATAACTACCTTGCCGAAGAAGGGTACCAAGTGGTGCTCACAAAGGGAAAACATATCAATATCCTTAACGATCACCATTTCATCGTGATCTTCATCAAAGACTGCATCATTGAGTATATCTGAAAGGACAAGATGAGCAGTTAATGAAAGACTCTACACAGGATTGTATCCTAAATAGCGCTGTGCATGTACTGCAATTGATAAGTACTTTCCTAAGCACAAAACAAAATCTGACGTGAGAGAGAAAAGCACAACCCCAAACCTTTTAAAAATAGTTTTAATATGGACATATTATTAGCTGAAATTCAATGGTTGTAAAGAACTGAAAGCATATTTTAAAAAATCAGTTCTAAGTACAGGTGGAATCCTACATTCAACTCGCACACCCCATCTTATATGCATACAAGTAACTTTATACGTATGTGTCATCCAATGGACTTGAGCCTTGCCAAGCAGTGCTAAACTTCTTCTATGCAGTTCTTACTTTGGGGGGCCTACTGAACTGTCCCAGCTCCCAGTCACAGACAGGGTGAAGGGAGCACTGATCACAGCACATGCCTATAAACAGCAAGAGGACAGCACCCACTGTTTAGGTGTATATGAGCTTACTTCCTAATAAACTAGTATAGAATTTTATCTGTTTGGAGAAAATGGGTCCGTAGTACACAAAGGAGCCCCAGTCCTGGACCAGGACCCCATTGTGCTAGGCGCTGTACAAACAGTAATGCATCTGACTGTGCTCAGATTCATTTATTTGAAAATTACTTCCCCCTTCTTCCCCTCCATGCCACTTATACATATGATCATCACCCTGAAGCTGGGGAGTAAAATGGTGACGTTTCCCTGTTTTTAATTCCCACATTTCACTGATAGGACATTTCATACAGTCAAGTTTATGAGACTGGGAAGGGTTTTCAAGGTTTACAGAGGTGAAGGCTGTTAAATGCAAGAACTGAAACCCACAGAGCACCTTCCAGGAATGGAAGAATCTGCCCCCTTAACGAAGTGTGATTGTAGCACCAGGATATCAGAGCGATAAGGTGGGTGAGGGAATATCTTTCATTGGACCCACTTATCTTAGTGAGAGAGACACGCTTTGGAGCTTACACAGAGCTCTTCTTCAGGTCTGGGAAACTTATTCACCACGTCACCGCTAAATACAAGATGGAAGAGATTGTTTAGTATAAGTTTAGCATAAGTAGTTAAAACGTATTTCAAGGGCCCAGTCAAGGTGAAGTGGCCCATTAACCCTCTAGCTGAGGGAAGCACCTGGGGTGGGGGGGGGGAGCTATTAGTGGGTTACAGATTGTTGTAATAAGCCATAAATCCGGTGTCTCTATTCAGTCCCTGACTTTTAGCATCTAACAGAGTTATGAATTTAAGCTGCCAGGCTCCTTTTTTGAAAGTGTTGTGCAGGTTTCCTTTGAGAATGCGGACTAAGGGATCAGATATAGACACACTGGATTTACGGTTTATTTCAACAATCTGTAATCCATTCTCTCTCCCACCCACCCCCCACTGCCTTTTCCCCTCCCTTTCCCCTCTATGGCTGGAGGGATGTTAACAGGACATTTCACCTTGAATGATCCCTTGAAATATGTGTTAACTTTTACCCTAACCACTCTGTGCCACCTTGGGGTTAGCTGTGACTCACTGAGTCAGTTTCTCAGCCCTGACGGAGTGCTTGGTGTAGCTGAAAAGCTGGTCTCTCTCACCACCTGTCATGGGTCCAATACAAGCGATATCCTCACCCCCTTGTCTCTGGAGAACAGGTGGTTCGGGCTTGTCTATACTACCCGCCGAATCGGTGGGTACTGATCGATCTTTCGGGGATCGATTTTTCACGTCTAGTGCAGATGCAAAAAATCGATCCCCAATCGCTCCGCCGTCAAATCCGGCAATCCACCGCGGTGAGAGGCGGAAGCGGCGTCGACGGGGAAGTGGCGGCAGTCGACCCTGCGGCGTCCTCACGGCGCGGTAAGTTGATTGAGGTATGCCGCCTTCAGCTACGTTATTCACGTAGCTGAAGTTGCGTACCTTACATCGACACCCCCCGCCCCCCCAGTGTAGACCAGGCCTTAGACAATGAAGCAGCAGCCGAGACCTGCTTGGTGCAATGCCGTCTGGGCTCAGGGCACTGTGGTGTCCATGAGCAGGGAGGCAGAGACCAGGGGCGTTTGCACTTTCCCCTTCACAGACTCACAGAAGATCAGGGTTGGAGGAGACCTCAGGAGGTCACCTAGTCCAACCCCCAAACCCTTCACCACCAGGCTGGCCAGCGGGACTCACCCTCGATGGTTTCTTGGTAGCCTTTCGTGAGAAACTGCATGGCTTTGGCAGCCCTCCGGGGCGTCAGGAGCAGCCCCTGCCTGGCGGGGTTCTCGCCCAGCCCCTCCAGGATACTCAGGTAGGCGTCCTCCAAGGCAGGCAGCTGGCCGCCCTCCGGCGCCGCCTCCTCCCGGCTGCGCTTCTCCGGGCGGTACTGCGCCAGGGCCCGGCGCACCTCGGCCGACGGCAGCTCGCTGTAGCCGTTGCAGCAGGGGCGCGGCGGCTCCTTGCCGGCCGCTTGGCACGCCATGCTGCGGGGCTGGCCGCGGGGAGGCGCCGGGCGGTGCCGGGGGCTGCCGGCCTCTATTTGTCCCTGCTGCCTCGCCACGGCTATTGCCCGCGCTCAGCAGGTGACGTCCTCGGGGCTGTCAGCTGGGCAGGCTCCTCTGAGCAGCCATTGTCCCCGGCTGCCCCTGTGCCCGGCGGCCAGAGCCCATCTGACCCGCCGGCAGTAATCAGAGGACACGGGCGCTAGTCACGCTCCACGCTCCCAATGCGCCTGCTTCCCCGGGCCTTTCCAGCGGCTCCGGGACCGTAACCCAGGCGTGAGCTGGTACATCTCCGCCCTGCCCCTTCCCTCCCGCCGCAACGCCCGGCTTGGGGTGCTTTCCTGGGGTGCTGCGGCGGGCCCCTCTTCCTGGCCGAGGGTGCTGCCAAGCAGGAAGATAAAGCTGGTTCCGTAGCCGCAGCTCCCGATGTGTGGGTCCCAGGTCCTTACTGCAAGCTCAAAACTAGTTAAAATACATCAGCATGGGGTCTTATACAATCACATGCCATCACATTTCTGTGGGCAAACAGGTAACTTCCTTGGTACTGCTCCAGAACAGCCTTGGGCAAGGGCTCAATGGGAAATGCCTTCCTTGATGTCATGGAAGGGTCGCCTGGGATATGCCTTCCCTCCCATTCCATTGATACCACAAGTTCTAAGGAAGATCTGCCAAGACAGAGCTTGAATCATCCTGATTGCACCCAACTTGCCAAATATTTCTGGTCTACAGATCTACTGAAGCTCTCAGTTCAACCACTCCCAAACATCCCTCCCATTGCTGGATCATCTAACGCAGCACAGGGGAAGATTCAGGCTTCCCAATCCAGGACCACTACAACTCAGACCTAGTATTTGAATGGGGATCGGAAATAGAATGCTCATGTTCCAAAAGGGTGTGATCCATCCTTACCCAAAGCAGAAAGGACTCTATGAGGAGCTGTTATTCAGCAAAATAGAACTGTATCTTCCCTTGGCCTTATCATACTTGTCTCTGGAATCTGCCTGAATCCCTGCTATCTTAGCCCTGGTCTACACTACGAGTTTAGGTCGAATTTATTAGCGTTATTTCGATTGATCCGTGCACCCGTCCACACGACGAAGCCCTTAACATCGACTTCTAGGGCTCTTAAAATCGATCTCGCCACTCCACCCCCAACGAGGGGATTAGCGCTTAAATCGATATTGCCGAATCGATGTAGGCTAGTGAGGACGCAATTCGACAGTATTGGCCTCCTGGATCTATCCCACAGTGCAACATTTGACCGCTCTGGACAGCAGTCTGAGCTCCAATGCTCCGCCCAGGTAGACAGGAAAAGCCCCGCGAACTTTTGAATTTCATTTCCTGTTTGGCCAGCGTGGTGAGCTGCAGGTGAGCGCAGATCTCATCAGCAGAGGTGACCATGATGGAGTCCCATCAAAAGGATTTTTTGCTCCCCCCTCAGTTGCTTTCACGGAGGGAGGGGGGAGCAAGGGTTAGGCTCATTTCCTTCTAGCTGCAGATGGTACAATATGCGGTGAGCAAGGAGGCGCCTTCCCTTCTAGCAGCAGATGGTACAATATGCTTGATATCCATCATCAGCTCCTGGCCCCCTCAAGGATTGAACTCGCAACCCCGGGTTTAGCGGGCCAACGCTCAGACCGCTGAGCTATCCCTCCGCCCGTGTTCCAGGCAGTACTGAATCTCCCTTAAACAAAACGTAAAAAAGAGAATGACCAGAGTCACTCTGGTCACTCCCATTTATGTCCAAGCGCCCCCGGCCAGCCACACCATAGGCCGCCGGCCAGGAGCACACGAATACCAATCATATTGTACAATCTGCTGCGAGAAGGAAAGGAGCTTCTGCTGTGTGGTCCCGCGACCACGACCATTTATGGCATATTGCACCATCTGCAGCTAGAAGGCAAGGAGCTCCTGCTGTGTAGTCCCGCGACTACCAGCCTCAGGCGGAATGGCCCCCTCAAGGATTGAACTCGCAACCCCGGGTTTAGCGGGCCAACGCTCAGAACGCTGAGCTATCCCTCTGCCTGTATAATAGTGTGACTGAATCCCCACTAGACCTAATGTCCAGGCGTACGCTGGAGATATACGGTAATTGTGAGCTGAGCAGGCTTCCGTAGCAAACACGGAAACCCCGGAAAAAAGGCGCGAAAAATATTGCTTTCACGGAGGGAGGGATGACATGTACCCAGAACCACCAGCGACAATGTTTTCTGTCCCATCAGGCTTTGGGATCGCAACCCAGAATCCCAATGGGCGGCGGAGACTGCGGGAACTGTGGGATAGCTACCCGCAATGCAATGCTCCGAAAGTCGATGCTAGCCCCGCTACTGTGGACACAGTCAATCGACCTCATGGTCTTAACGCTCTTTAGTGGGGACACACACAATCGATTCCATAAATTCGGGTTTTAAAATATCGACTTCTATAAATTCGACCTAATTCTGTAGTATAGACGTACCCTGAGAGTATCCACTTACCCTGAAGTCTTTGGATCTCACACTCAGTTCTCTCCAAGTGCATTTAGCAGCAATCAGTGCTTTCCATCCTCCAGTGGATAACCATACGATCTTCACTCATCTTGTCATTACTAGATTTCTGAAGGGGCTTTTCAGATCCTTTCCACGATTGGTGAAGTTTGCACCTCAGTGGGACCTCAACTTTGTTCTGTTGTCTCTCACTAAACCACCCTTTGAGCCTGTAGCCAGATGATCTATGGCCCATATGTCTATGAAGGTGGCCTTTCTAATAGCTATAGCATCAGCCACAGTCAGTGAGGTGGGGACACTCACGGCAGACTAACCATATACTATATGCTGCAAAGAAAAGATCTCGTAATGCTCCCTCCCCAGATTTATTCCTAAAGTAGTTTCTGAATTTCATATGAGTCAGGTCATCCACTTACCAGTATTTTTTCCTAAACTGCATGCCTCGAGGGAAGAGAAAAGGCTGCATTCTCCAGACATCCAAAGGGCTTTGGCCTTTTATCTACAGAGAACAAAGGACATTAGAAAGACACAACCTGTTTTTTCCATAGCAGAGCGATCAAAGGGTCAAGCTATATTGGCGCAGAGACTTTCTAAGCCAGGGGTCTCAAACTCAATTTTCTTTAGGGCCAGTGCCAGTCCTCAAATCCTCCCAGTGGGCCAATAATGTCACTGTAGATGGTGTTTAGAAAAGAAAACATTTATATTGTATTTTTTATTTTGAATTTCTTAGAAATAATAAAACTGTCATAAACTTTATACAATTCTTTGCTTGCCAGAGAGTTTTTAGTGTTTGCCAGACACCTGGCAATGCTTCAGTTCTGTCAGTTTGTTGATGTTTGGCCTCAGTGACTGAGCAGTTGAAACCTTCAGGATTGCAGCAAGGTGTGCATCAGATAGTTGTGTTCGGAATTTTGACTTGTTTATAATCACTGTGGAAACAAGTGATGCTGCATCCATGGCTGATTCTGCCCGACAACTAATGATGCTGCCTCCCTGGCTGACTCTGCTCGGCGACTAGTGATGGTATCTTTGTCCCTCTCCCCCAGCCAATGGGAGCTGTGGGGGGCAGCGCCTGCAACAGACATTGCCGGCGGCGTGTATGCATGCGTCTCTCCTCTGCGGGCCACAGTGGGGAGGTTCTCAGGCTGCAGATGGGCCGTGGGCTGGGACTTTGAGCACCCTATTCTAAGTGGATCTCGGGTTGGGGTTGTATTGCTCTTTGTTACCTACTAGCTTGCACTTACCCCTTTGTGGGCGGTGGTGGCTGAGGGCTCATTCCACCAGAGGGCAAGCTTCTTCTCTGAGAGACGTACCCCTACTAGAGATATGTAGGGAAGCTACTTGGAGCTCTTTGCATGCCTTCATGAGACATTATGCTTTGGTACAGTCATCCACAGCAGATACAGCTGTGGGGACAGCAGTACTACAGTCAGCTATCACTTCTGCATCCTCAAACCCATCTCCTGTTTGATTACTGCTTGTTAATCTTCCACATGTGGAATATACATAGGGATCATCACTCGGAGAAGAAATGAAGGTAACTTACCTGTAATTGGAGGATCTTCAAGATTTGTGGTCCCTATGTGTATTCCACTACCCAGCCTCCATCCCCTCTGCTGCAGATCATTTGGACTGTGGTAAGAATGGGAAACTGGAGAAGCATAGGCCCACACCATCCCTTATGCCTTTGGTTCACAGTATGAGGAGAGCTATGGCACATGTGTAGTCCAACAGACACTGCTTGTAAAAAAATTCTGGACTCAGGTGCATGGTGCACATGTGTATTCCATGTGTGGAATACAGATAGGGACCACACATCTCGAAGAACCTCCAGTTACAGGTAAGTAACCTCTATTTCTGAGTCATCAATAACTCTAATACAGGTAATGGGGTCTTTAATATGGAGTGACAACCCACCTCCCCACCTCCTTTACCTACTCTGTTCTTCCTAAACAAGTTATAACCAATAATGTGAATTGTCCCATCAGGTTTCAGTAATGCCAATTATATGCATTTTTTCCTTATTAATGAGAATTTCTAATTTCTCTTACTTGTTACCCAGACTCCTAGCATGGCTATATAAGCAACTGAAAAACATCTTCTCTTCATGTTTTTTGCCACATTAGTTCAATTTGTTCAAGGCATCTTCAGTTTGAATTTTGTACTGCATTTACCTCCTTAGAACCCTCCTTGTTTAATGCTCCAGCTGGTCTCAAACCGAGAAGGTTAGCCCCCTCCCTGTGAAATGCATGCTGTCCTATTTGTACAGCCCCCTCTTCCATTGGAATGTGGCCCAATGTTCCACAAAACCAAAACCTTCAGCCTCACATCAGTCATATAGCCCAGAGGTTCTCAAACTGGGGGCCATGGGATGTATTGTGGGGTGGCGTGAGAAGCCTTAGGGGAAAAAAAAACGTACTGTGCACATTTTACCCACAGCAATGACCAACTAGCAAAGCTGATTCCTCCAGACATATCAGGTCCTCAGACGGAGCTGTGCATTTTGACGGATTTCTGTTAAGTTTGCATAGTATTATACAAAGTTGTCATCTGTACGTTAATCCATTTGCTACAATGTGGTGAGCACATTTAAATTGCAAGCATCACCCACAATCGCAGTTTTGCTTTTGCTCTTTTTACAGTGGATTGCTGGCTCTGTTTGAATCAATGCCTTACTGCTTTTAATATTTAAATGAGAGTTGCATGTTGATCTTTTTTCATCAGTATATGTACTTGTGTGTAGAGAGGGGAAGGCATAGATTACTACAGACACAAAGAAGGGGGCGCAATCAAATAGGTTTGAAAACCACTGACATAGCCAGTAGTTCACCTCCAATATTTTCTGCCTTCTATCACTCACTGGGATGGTAGGATCTCTGAGAAAAATCACTTGGACTTTCCTTTCCTTCTGCTCCCTTTCAAAATGCCTGAGGTCTTCTATAATCTGTGTAGTTCCATGTAAAACTGTCATTGGTTCCAATGTGTATCATCATCAGTGAAGATTTGTCAGAAAACTGCCTAATCCTGGAGTTACATCTCATATCTTCTCTCCAGGCACAAAGCACATCATGCTGTTGTTCCTGTGTCCCTTTCTGAATTTTCTGTCAGCTCTTCTTAATACGTAGTTGCCGGTGATGGTTGTTTGCATTCTCAGGATGGTTGAAGAACCTCTCTTGGTTGCCGCTTTTTTTGTACCACAAAGACCCCATCAGGTATGTCCTGTGTAGCTTTCTGGTCCATTCCTCCAATGAGAGGTTCTTCTGTAGTTCTGAATATCTGAAAATGCTGTGACACTTCCAGTTGAGTTGAATGCATCCTTGCTTTCTTTCCCCATGTTGTGGGGCGAGTACACCCTGTCCCCCTCTTGGGTGGGGCAAGGGCATAGCTAAGTCCACCCTACCGCCCTTAACCTCAGGGCAGCCTGGACTAGTGTCTGGAGCCAATATAGCTGCCCTCTCCCTCAGGGATGTGTGGCTTAATGGCCAGAGTCAATAGAGATCCCTCAAGGCTGTGTGGCCCAATGGCCAGAGTCAATATGATTGCCCTTCCTTGCAGGGCCAAGTGCCCTAGCAGCCAGAGTCAATATGGTTGCCCCTCCTCACAGGGCTGCGTGGCCTAGAGCCCTGTTGGGGAGGTGGGCTGCCACCCAGGAATGGGTGGTGGCTGGAATAGGGGGACCTGGGCCCTTCCTACTCCACCAGGTCCCAGCCCAGGGCCCTGTCAGTGGCGAGTGTACTCACAACTGGATAAGCAGGGATCCAACCAAAAAATGCTGACTTATTGCTGAGGTCTTCAACCAGATCAGTGTATAGTCCCCCTGGGCTACTTTGTACCCTGACTCCCAATGCAGTGGTCTGGAGTGTCCAGGGTCTCTGACTTCCTCGGCCTGTGTAGCTCCTGGTGGCTTTGATCTCTCTTGGGTATCCTTAAGTACCCAGGTATCTGCCTGGGTCTTGGTGCCTCTGGCTTCTGTGGTCTGGGGCTTCAGCAGCTCCCAAGCTGGAGCTGGCAACGTGCCTCCTCCCTTCTGGGCAGTCAGCCCTGACTGAACTAAGCTGCTCTCTTTTATACTGATGCTCCAGTCGAAGCATGACCAGTCGAGGTGAGGGGGCATGGCTTCTTCAGCCCACATTGCGGGGTTAACTCTTCCCTGTTCAGTGAGGGAAGAGTACACCCCATAACACCCCTCTTGGTCACAAATTGTCTGTGATCTTCTTTGGTTTCTACTCTCTCCAATTCCCTTATTGCCAATCCTTCCCCTTATGCTGTCTGTGACAATGATTTCCAAAACTAATTGCCCAAGAAGTCTTCATTTTCTTGGATACTGCATCATGTTTCAACTTCTGCTTTCATATCACTTCTCTTCTCTTCTGCTATGGTCACCAGCTTGCAGATTATACACCAGAAATATATTCTGTCTTCTGGCAGAAAGGAAGAGGTGGCACAATCAAGGCATAGCACAACAGTTGTTTTCTCCCTCTCCGCATCTGCTACCTGGTCATACCTAAAACAGGAATATCACTCCCTCTCTAAACTCCCACCAGAATTCACCCAGATTGCCACTCCAGTTTACCTGATGTGACAGAGAACCCAATCATGGAGGGTGCTACAGCACAGAAAAGGCTGCAGGCTCAGCTGGAAGCTGTTAGCCACTTTTCTTTTGGGAGTTACAAGCAGCTGGGTGGTAATTACTAGGTTACTGATACAACTGGCAGTAATTGGGAGGATATAAGCATGAGAAACAAGCAGCGGATGGGGAAGGAGCTCTGAAGGTGAGCAGCATGAAGGAGAAAAGCTGCGTGGAAAGTCGCTGTGGCAATATGCCTGTGTCATGTTCTATTGGCAAAAGAATTGTGGAATAAAAGTGCATGTAGTGAAAGGGAAACGGCCTGGGCATGTTTATGACTGAGACAATGGACACTGGCTAAGCAGTGCGGCACACTGGGTAGCTGAGGAAGCACCCTGTGACACCTGACAACTGACTTATATACTTAGGGCTGGTCTACACTGGGAACTTACACCTGCATAGCTACATCGCTTAGGGGTGTGAAAAATCCACACCCCCTGAGTGACATAGTTAGATCAACCCAAACCCCAATGTAGACAGCGGTAGGTCTGGGAGGCCACTGGGAGGCATTCATGGACAGAGGACTGTTCTCTCGGGATGGACTTCACCTGAGTAGGGAAGGAAATAGACTTCTAGGATGGAGGCTGGCACAACTGATCAAGAGAGCTTTAAACTAGGAATGTGGGGGAGACGGTTGGGAGATGTCCAGGTAATCTCCACGCTGGATTTTAACATTGAGAGGGAAGACAACCAAGTAAGAGAGGATATAGCCGGGGGTAGGAGAATGGACATAAGGAGGAAGGGCAGAGTGGATACTAGTCAAATAGGTCATACTGGCAGTACAATGTCCATACCAAATTGGGTAAGGAATGTGAGTGAGGCCAAACAGCAAAAATTAAGATGTTTGTACACCAATGCGAGGAGCCTAGGTAACAAAATGGAGGAATTAGAGCTACTGGTCCAGGAAGTGAAACCAGATATCATAGGAATAACCGAAACATGGTGGAATAGCAGTCATGACTGGAGTACAGGTATTGAAGGGTATGTGCTGTTTAGGAAAGATAGAAATAAAGGTAAAGGTGGGGGAGTAGCATTGTATATCAATGATGAGGTAGACTGTAAAGAAATAAAAAGTGATGGAATGGATAAGACAGAGTCTGTCTGGGCAAAAATCACATTGGGGAAGAAAACTACTAGAGCCTCCCCTGGGATAGTGCTTGGGGTGTGCTATAGACCACCGGGATCTAATTTGGATATGGATAGAGACCTCTTTAATGTTTTTAAGGAAGTATATACTAATGGGAACTGTGTGATCATGGGAGACTTCAACTTCCCAGATATAGATTGGAGAACAAGTGCTAGTAATAATAATAGGGCTCAGATTTTCCTAGATGTGATAGCTGATGAATTCCTTCATCAGGTAGTTGCTGAACCAACAAGGGGGGATGCCATTTTAGATTTGGTTTTGGTGAGTAGTGAGGACCTCATTGAAGAAATGGTTGTAGGGGACAACCTTGGCTCGAGTGATCATGAGCTAATTCAGTTCAAACTAAATGGAAGGATAAACAAAAATAAATCTGAGACTAGGGTTTTTGATTTCAAAAGGGCTAACTTTAATAAATTAAGGAAATTAGTTAGGGAAGTGGATTGGACTAAAGAATTTATGGACCTAAAGGCGGAGGAGGCCTGGGATTATTTCAAGTTAAAGTTGCAGAAGCTGTCAGAAGCCTGTATCCCAAGAAAGGGGAAACAATTCATAGGCAGGGGTTTTAGACCAAGCTGGATGAGCAAGCATCTCAGAGAGGTGATTAAGAAAAAACAGAAAGCATACAAGGAGTGGAAGATGGGAGGGATCAGCAAAGAAACCTACCTTATTGAGGTCAGAGCATGTAGGGATAAAGTGAGACAGGCTAAAAGTCATGTAGAATTGGACCTTGCAAAGGGAATTAAAACCAATAGTAAAAAGTTTTATAGCCATATAAATAGGAAGAAAACAAAGAAAGAAGAAGTGGGACCGCTAAACACTGAGGATGGAGTGGAGGTTAAGGATAATCTAGGCATGGCTCAATATCTAAACAAATACTTTGCCTCAGTCTTTAATGAGGCTAATGAGGAGCTTAGGAATAGTGGCAGCATGACAAATGGGAATAAGGATGTGGGGGTAGATATTACCATATCCGAGGTAGAAGCCAAACTTGAACAGCTTAATGAGAGTAAATCAGGCGGCCCAGATAATCTTCATCCAAGAATATTAAAGGAACTGGCACATGAAATTGCAAGCCCATTAGCAAAAATTTTTAATGAATCTCTAAACTCAGGGGTTGTACCGTTTGACTGGAGAATAGCTAATATAGTTCCTATTTTTAAGAAAGGGAAAAAAAGTGACCCGGGTAACTACAGGCCTGTTAGTTTGACATCTGTAGTATGCAAGGTCTTGGAAAAAATTTTGAAGGAGAAAGTAGTTAAGGACCTTGAGGTCAATGGCAATTGGGACAAATTACAACATGGTTTTACAAAAGGTAGATCGTGCCAAACCAACTTGATCTCCTTCTTTGAGAAAGTAACAGATTTTTTAGATAAAGGAAACGCAGTTGATCTAATCTACCTCGATTTCAGTAAGGCATTTGATACAGTACCACATGAGGAATTATCGGTTAAATTGGAAAAGATGGGGATCAATATGAAAATTGAGAGGTGGATAAGGAACTGGTTAAAGGGGAGACTACAGCGGGTCATACTGAAAGGTGAACTGTCAGGTTGGAGGGAGGTTACTAGTGGAGTTCCTCAAGGTTCAGTTTTGGGACCAATTTTATTTAATCTTTTTATTACTGACCTCGGCACCAAAAGTGGGAGTGTGCTAATAAAGTTTGCAGATGACACAAAGTTGGGAGGTATTGCCAATTCAGAAAAGGATCGGGATATCCTACAGGAAGATCTGGATGACCTTGTAAACTGGAGTAATAGTAATAGGATGAAATTTAATAGTGAGAAGTGTAAGGTTATGCATTTAGGGATTAATAACAAGAATTTTAGTTATAAGCTGGGGACGCATCAGTTGGAAGTAACGGAAGAGGAGAAGGACCTCGGAGTCCTGGTTGATCACAGGATGACTATGAGTCGCCAATGTGATGTGGCCGTGAAAAAAGCTAATGCGGTCTTGGGATGCATTAGGCGAGGTATTTCTAGTAGAGATAAGGAGGTGTTAGTACCGTTATACAAGGCATTGGTGAGACCTCATTTGGAATACTGTGTGCAGTTCTGGTCTCCCATGTTTAAGAAGGATGAATTCAAACTTGAACAGGTACAAAGAAGGGCCACTAGGATGATCCGAGGAATGGAAAACCTGTCGTATGAAAGGAGACTCAAGGAGCTTGGTTTGTTTACCCTAACCAAAAGAAGGCTGAGGGGAGATATGATTGCTCTCTTTAAATATATCAGAGGGATAAATACCAGGGAGGGAGAGGAATTATTTCAGCTCAGTACCAATGTGGACACAAGAACAAATGGATATAAACTGGCCATCAGGAAGTTTAGACTTGAAATTAGACGAAGGTTTCTAACCATCAGAGGAGTGAAGTTCTGGAACAGCCTTCCAAGGGAAGCAGTGGGGGCAAAAGACCTAACTGGCTTCAAGATTAAGCTAGATACGTTTATGGAGGGGATGGTTTGATGGGATAACATGATCTTAGTCAAGGGTCAATTAATTGCCATCAGTGGTAAATAGGACCAATGGTCAATGATGGGATGTTAGAAGTTACTACAGAGAACTTTTTCCTGGGTGTCTGGCTGGTGAGTCTTGCCCACATGCTCGGGGTTCAGCTGATCGCCATATTTGGGGTCGGGAAGGAATTTTCCTCCAGGGTAGATTGGCAGAGGCCCTGGAGGTTTTTTGCCTTCCTTTGCAGCATGGGGCACGGGTCACTTACCGGAGGATTCTCTGCATCTTGAAGTCTTTAAACCATGATTTGAGGACTTCAGTAGCTGAGACATAGGTGAGAGGATTATTCCAGGAGTGGGTGGGTGAGATTCTGTGGCCTGCATTGTGCAGGAGGTCAGACTAGATGATCATAATGGTCCCTTCTGACCTTAAAGTCTATGAGTCTATGAGTCTATGAGGTCAACAGAAGAATTTTTCCATTAACCTAACTACTGCCTCTGGAGGAGGTGGATTATCCACGCCGATGGGAGAACTGCTCCCTTCAGCATGGGTAGTGTCTATGCTGAAGTGCTGCAGTGGTGCCGCTGTAATGTTTCAAGTAACTAGCCTTAAGTCTCAATGTTCAGTTCTGACCCTTGCAAACAGGGAGGGAATAACCACTCAGAGACTCAAACACTGGTTCTGTTCAAAGCCCCAAGGGTCTCAGTGTCAAGGCCCTCTCTGAGACACAGACAGACCTGTCTCACCTGGCCAGTTCAGGGGCTCATAGCCCAGCCACACAACCCTCACAGAGAACGAACAACCTACAGAACAAAGACAACACTCACCAAGTCCCTCTGCCCACAAGCATAGAACCCACAGTTTCAATCTCTGACACTCCCCCTGTGACACTCTGTGCAGCAGATTAACACTCTGCACCACATATTCACCATGGTGATATAATTATGACATGTTTTGTACAAAGTATGGCTTGTGAGGTATCATTTTAAAAGTTTTAATCTGTTGAACATTAATACCCTGTTAAATTGTAGGTGCTAGCATTGGATATGAAGTTATGAAGTTTTGCTATGTATTTGCCACTGAAACATGTTGTGAGGTTGGAAACATCCACAGCAGCCTTTCAGGTACAACAATAAAGAGGCCAAACAACGTTGATGGCCCATTGAGGAGAATACAAACACACAAGGATTACCCCAGAAACTGTGTACAATGGAAACCTCTCAAATATAACACATACCCAAGGAAGACTGTTTGACTCATGTCACAGCGAAAGATCTTTCCAGCAAGTTGGAAGAAGATATAAAAGGGGGAAGTGGCATCATGACTGGGCCTCACTCCCCTACAACAACACACTGGGAAACTCCTGAGAAAAAAAAGATTGAACTGGGGAGGTGCTGGTCCCAGGCAGGAAGGAAGGATCCCTGCCTGTGTATGTAACAGCTGTAATTTGCTTCTACTACCTAACAGGGTGAGACGCTCCTTGATTCAAATCCTGTCTAGTATATAAGCCTTAGATTGCAGTTTTGTTTATTTCTTAGGTAAACTTCCTTGAGCTGTACACTATTACTTATAATCACTTAAAATCTATCTTTCTGTAGTTAATAAATCTGTTTTATATTTGTACCTAAAACAGTGTGTTGTTTAAATTGCTAAAGGGAAATCTGCTCAGGAGCAAGGGATGGTGCATTGTCCTCTCCACATTGAGGGAGAGGCGGACTGAGTAATTACTTTACACTGGTCAGGCTTTTGACCAGGGTAGGACAGGAGTGCAAGGGTAGGGAGCTGTGCGGGAGTTGGTGGGAACCTCTATTGTTGGTTCATGAGTAACTCAGCTGGGTGTGGCCGCTGCCTGTGAATGTTGGTGTGAGTGCAATCTTGGAGTGCCTCGCAGTGTGTTTCAGTGTGAGAGGGAGCCCAGGCTGGTGAGACAGAGGGCTCAATAGTACCCCAGTTTCAGGTTGCACCCTAGGAATATCCATCACACCCCCGTTTGCAGCTCCTGTTAGCTTGCTAAAGGGTGCAAGTGTGTTTGGGGGTGGGGAAGGGCTGGTGACATGAGCCACAATTTTTTACAAAGAAAAAGTTTCAAGTAAGGGATTTCCATGCCTCAGCTACATCAGAACAATTTAATAGTTGTGGGGACATGTCATCTGAAGTAACCGGAGACTTATATTGTTACATACGGCCAGTCAAAATCCAGTTCCTTATTCAATCACAATTTACAATACGGAAGAGGGGTGGGAGCATGATGTGTGGCAGCGTATTGCTCAAGAACAAAACTTTGGGTCAGTAAATGACATGTCCCAGCTCCTGCAAAGCAGTTTGACACTCACAGGGATGTCACTTGGGATGACCTGAGACTTATTTTATTCCATACAGCCACCCAAAACCCAGCTTCCTATTCAAGCCCTATGTACAATATGAAAGTGGGGTTGTGAGGGTCAGGGGTGCATTTTGCAGTCTATTGCCAGGAACAAAGCCTTAGGTTGGCAAGTGGCATGTCCCAGCTCCTTCACAGCAGTTGCAGGGATGTTTCACTTGGGTGACCCAAAACTTTTTTTTATCGTGTACAGTTGGTCAAAACCCAGCTCCTCATTTGATTATTTAATTAATAAGTAATTAAAAGTAATTAGTAATTTACATTTTTATCACATTGATTTGATTACACTTCTAAAAATTTAATCTTACACTGATATAGTTGTATATAATTTTGGCTTTTGAATAAGGAACTGGGAACCAGAAATAAGGAGCTGGTATCATGAATAAAGAACTGGGAATAAGGAACAAACTTCAATCTCTTTAGCAACAGAAACTTCTTGAACAGGGCATAGTCTCTCTTTTATCAGGATAAACCCATGAAAGGGAGGATATTTCCTTTCATTGATTTACTGCTTTATCACAGAGACCTTTTAAAGGAGATAACTGTGACTTTAATTTAGCAGGGTTTGTCCAGCTTTTCAACAGCTGTATTGTTCATGCCAGCAGTAACTAATCCTTGATGTAAGAGTGATTCACTTGTCAGATTGATCAGGGTATCATTGCACATCTAGGGCTGTTTTAATTGCACATTTGTATTTTACTTTGGTTTATTCTTAAATCAGTTTTGTATCTTTTTAAAATGAAGTTCACTGCTAATCTATTTTTATGGCTAAAGGGCCAGCTGGTGTAAATCGCCATAGCTCCTCTGAAATCAATGGAGCTATGAAGATTTACATCAGTTAAATATCTGACCCAATCAGTAGATAATTTGGGTGCTCTTTTTGATTTGTCATTCACCAAACATTTGGCAATATTGGTTAATAAGTAAAATATTGGCTTTAAAAATCAGAAATATACCTCTTTGAACGCATTGCCCCTGAAAAAGTTTTCAGATTCAGTGTAGATTAACACAACATATAATATACATCAGAAGTGTTCCTTTGGTGGTTACTCTGCACAAGGGACATTTACTAGAAGGTTTGTCAGATGAAATGAAAGGTCTTTCAGTGGCAAAGTATTGTATCAGTCAAGCAAGGTACTAACAAACTTTAACAGGTCTTTATTTTTAAAGTGGAAACCTCTTCACCAAGCTGCTGCTGCACCCTCTGTAGCTCTCCCAGCCTCTCAACTCCCTCCCCCCTTCTTCCTGTTTCCTGTCCTTTCAGACTCCCAACAGCCAGTGCTCCCAGTTCTAATAATTACAAGCAACATCTAATGTGACAAAGTTCTTCCTCTACCTCAGTGGGTCCTGCACTTATTGGCGGATTTTGCTTGCCTCAGAGATCTTCCCCTCTAGTAGAATCCACAGTCCAGGTTAACTCCTCCTGTGTCTGATCAGGAGTTGGGAGTTTTGGGGGGAACCCGGGCCCACCCTCTACTCCAGGTTCCAGCCCAGGGCCCTGTGGACTGCAGCTGTTTAGAGTTTCTCCTGGAACAACTGCACGACAGCTACAACTCCCTGGGCTACTTCCCCATGGACTCCTCCCAACACCTTCTTTATCCTCACCACAGGATCTTCCAGCAGTATGCCCTCTTACTCTCAGCTCCTAGTGCCTCTTGCTCCCAGCTCCTCACACGCAACCTCCTTCCACAGCTCCTGACATGCGCCCCTCACTGACTCACTGGGAGGCTTTTGACTAGTTTCAGCCAGCCCCTGATTGGCTGCAGGTGTCTCAATCAACCTCCCTGCCTTCTGGAAAGTTCTTAATTGGCCCCAGGTGTCTTGATTAACCTGGAGCAACTGCCATTTGGTTAACAAGGTATCAGGGATTTGTTTAGCCTGGGGCTAACATACTGGTTCCTCACCACTTTCCTATAGACATCTGGCCTTGCCCCGTCACACTAAACACCACACAAAGTTAGAGTTTGCAATGGGTGGGATCACTTATGTAAATAAGTAACCCATGCAAATGTTGTTTTATAAATTAGCTTCATTTTTATGAATGAATGATGCACAATTCCTAATGTGTTGCACTGCAATAGTTTTTGAGATCCTAGAAGTTTTGCAAAGTAACCAGTTGTATTTTCTATCAGTTTGTAAGTGTCTTGGATCAACTCTCAATGCTAAACCTCAAAGCTAGTGCATTCAGATGGGCCTCAGCCACTGTAAGGAGTCAATAACCTTTCATGTAAACCCAAGTTTTGTTCTGTTCTATGCAGGTTCTTATACCACTCTCATCACCTTCCAACAGCGCATTGAGTGATTAGCTAACATCTGTCATGTGTGGTTTTTCTCTGACTTGGGGAGAACTGTGTGTGCGATGGAATGATTTGCTTTGGTTTTATTTTGTTTTAGAAGAGGAAAAAGTATGAGGAAAGTGGAATATGTGGATATTGTAAAAAACTACTGCTTGAGGCAGAGTCTCTGTAATGTTATTAGGAATGGACTCCTTTCATTGCCAATATCTCTTTCTCTGCTGGTACCTAAAACAGTTTTGATGTTTATCATTAGGTAAATATGGCAAGTAGTGGCTAACTAACTGATCAAGTTCACTGTAGCTTTATTTGCTGAAATATTTAGGCAGCAAACCAATAAAACAGAGGCACTCTTTTTTTTTTACTGTAAGCTCTAAATTAGTCATTTAGCTACATGAGGAAATCTTCCAGAAATAGAATAAATAGTGCAGTTCTGTGATTGTGCTGAACAGGGTGTGATGGTACATTCTATCAGTGTTATTATCACTTGACAAAACCCCAGGCCAGTGTTTCCCAAACTTAGGACGCCGCTTGTTCAGGGAAAGCCCCTGGCGCGCCCGGCCAGTTTGTTTACATGCCGCGTCCACAGGTTTGGCGGATCGTGGCTCCTACTGGCCGCTGTTTGCTGTGCCTGGCCAATGGGGGCTGTGGGAAACAGTGCGGGCCGAAGGATGTACTGGCCGCTGCTTCCTGCAGCCCCCATTGGCCGGGCACAGTGAACCACAGCCAGTGGGAGCTGCGATCGGCCGAACCTGGAGACGCGGCAGGTAAACAAACCGACCGGGTGCGCCAGGGGCTTTCCCTGAACAAGCAGCGTCCCAAGTTTGGGAAACACTGATCTAAACCACCAGTGCTGTGTTTGAGTTAAAGTGTTGGTTAACTTCAGTTAAAGTGGTAAGTAAACTGTGCATTTTGTCTCTTTAGAGTAGCAAATGGACCTTAGCACTCCTCTGAATGTTGCAGGAGAGGGTTGGACATTGAAGAGCACATGGGTTTGGGAAAATTCAGGACTGGGGATGTGATGACATCAGATGGACTATGGCATAGTCTGATGTGGGACTCTCTCAATCTCTCGTATGGAAACTATTCCACTTTCAGGGCTTGTCTTCACTACCCGCCGGATCGGCGGGTAGCAATCGATCTATCGGGGATCGATTTTTTGCGTCTCGTTAAGACGCGATTAATCGATCCCTGATCGTGCTCCCCGTCGGCTCCGGAAATCCACCTCATCGAAAGGCGGAAGCGGAGTCGACGGGGGAGCGGCAGCGATCGACTCGCCGCCGTCCTCATGGCCAGGTAAGTCAATTACGATACGCCGACTTCAGCTACGCTATTCACATAGCTGAAGTTGCGTATCATAGATTGACCCCCTCCCCTAGTGTAGCCCTGGGCTAAGTATTCATTGAACCAGAGAGGAAATTAGAATGACTCAAGCAGAGGGGGAATTGAACAGGGGTTTATTAAAAACACAAAAAACAAAACAAGTTGTTCACTGTCATTGTTGATATTCATGTTGTTAGTTCTCTTTCCCTGTTATTACATAGGGGTTGGAGCCTATAACTAAAGCCCTACTTCATTGGTGATATTGCCGATCCCGGATTAGGCTTCCACCGCAATTTTGCCAGCTGCCCAAGGCTGACTCCCACTGTCAGTCCCAGGCGGCGGGCAACCAGGGCTCCCACTGTCAACCCTGCACATGGCTAGGCTCCTGCTGTCAGCCCTGTGCATTAATAACTAATATAGTTGCAGGAAAATGTCTGGTTATCAAAAAAAAAATTAGCAGGCATACCATAATACTTGAATGTTTATATTGTTCCAGCAAATTTTTCTTAAAATAGGTTTTCTCTGGCTTTTCCAAATTACCACAATTAAAGGTCCATTATTACTTTTCTGTGATTTTCCAAGTCTTGTCTGCAGCTCAGCCACAGTTATTTGACAACCCTCTTGTGATTCAAGTAGGGCCTTACCTATAACACCATTGTCCTTACTACTGCCTGATACGGGCTCCCAAACACACATAGTAATATAAACACATGCAAGTGTGTACTGACACCCACAACACAACTGTGCTTTTCTTACCATCTCATCCTCCTTCTGCTTTGAGGGGGCATGTCCCTGATCCTCTCTCCTTTGTTATGCTCCTAAAGTCCATCTGAAGAAACTGTTCTGGAGTCAGTTTCTCACTTTAAACAACCTTCTGTTTTTGAAACTATTTTCAAAAACAACAAATGGGAAATTTTATTCACAACTTCTACTCTTGATTTGTGGTCTAGGTTAGTTACAGTACAGGTTATCTAAAATCTGCTCAGTACTCCCCCTCAGGAGCTACCCAAACACCGCATGCCTACACCTCACCCACCTTCAATATGTTTTCTATACTGAAACCAATGCCACATCAGATGTGAGAGAAATTTTGAAAAATCTCTTTGTATAATTTTTCTGGGACAGTGTGATGGGGTGACTGAGCCCCTTAAGGGAAAGTCCGTCCTTTCTGGGGCAATTGGCCCTGGGAGGCCTGATAAGGAGTATCAGCTTAGATAATGGGTTTAAGGAATACCCTTGAGAGGTGATTAACCTCACCTGGTACAATGGAGGTTGGGGAGATGGCAGGCAGCTAAAGTACGGAGTCAGTCAGTCAGTCAGGAATAGAGGCTAAAGGAAGAGGAGGTGCAGAATCTCTCTCCTGGATATGAAGGCAGATGTGGACCCAGGTGTAAGGGAAGGTTAGGAATAGCTATGGGGCCAGGATTAGTTCCATTAGTAGGCCTTGGTGAAGAAGGCAAGACTCAAAGGAGACAACTCTATGGGTTAGCACCTGGAGAAAAGGATGGAAGGTTGGAGGAGAAAGTTTGGAACCCTAAGCCCCAGGAGGGATGAGAGGGGCTCAGTAGCATTTCTCTTTCTTTCTTTGTTAGTTGTGGGGAAAATTTGGGACAGAGGAGAAGCCCCAGAGGACCTTGTGGGGTCCACTGCATGCATTTAATGCTGGTGGAGGACATTGAAGACAATGACAATATTGCTACCTCAGAAGGTGTGGGACTGTAAAGAGACTCGTCTGGAGAGCCAAGACCACAGGATGCTCCAGGACAGGGACTCCGTCACAGACAGGCACAAACTGAGTAGTAAAGAAACCTAATGTATGGTGAAGGCATCTAAGTGTGGTTTTTGTTTTCACATTATTTTGGAAAAAAAACCCACAACAGTTAAGAGGGGGACGTTCCTCACACAACTTCTCCCAGCCTCCTTCCCCACCAGCAATTTAATAGCAACATTTCTTCTATGACAGGCTCACACAGAATAGTAAAGAAATCAAATGTAGTGGGACTTCACCCTCAAGAGTGAACTCCATTACTAGCTAAAATTAAAGAGAGAAACAGGTGTGTTTGATGACACAACTCTTACCAACCCCTCCACAGCACCAAGGAAACCTAATAAACAAAAATCCACTCAGCAGTGTCATAGAATCATAGAATCATAGAATCTCAGGGTTGGAAGGGACCTCAGGAGGTCATCTAGTCCAACCCCCTGCTCAAAGCAGGACCAAACCCAACTAAATCATCCCAGCGAGGGCTTTGTCAAGCCTGACTTTAAAAACCTCTAAGGAAGGAGATTCCACCACCTCCCTAGGCAACCCATTCCAGTGCTTCACCACCCTACTAGTGAAAAAGTTTTTCCTAATATCCAACCTAAACCTCCCCCTCTGCAACTTGAGACCATTACTCCTTGTTCTGTCATCTTCTACCACTGAGAACAGTCTAGATCCATCCTCTTTGGAACCCCCTTTCAGGTAGTTGAAAGCAGCTATCAAATCCCCCCTCATTCTTCTCTTCTGCAGGCTAAACAATCCCACTTCCCTCAGCCTCTCCTCATAAGTCATGTGCTCCAGCCCCCTAATCATTTTTGTTGCCCTCCGCTGGACTCTTTCCAATTTATCCACATCCTTCTTGTAGTGTGGGGCCCAAAACTGGACACAGTACTCCAAATGAGGCCTCACCAGTGCCGAATAGAGGGGAATAATCACGTCCCTCGATCTGCTGGAAATGCCCCTACTTATACAACCCAAAATGCCGTTAGCCTTCTTGGCAACAAGGGCACACTGTTGACTCATATTCAGCTTTTCATCCACCGTAACCCCTAGGTCCTTTTCTGCAGAACTGCTGCCCAGCCATTCGGTCCCTAGTCTGTAGCAGTGCATGGGATTCTTCCGTCCTAAGTGCAGGACTCTGCACTTGTCCTTGTTGAACCTCATCAGATTTCTTTTGGCCCAATCCTCTAATTTGTCTAGGGCCCTCTGTATCCTATCCCTACCCTCCAGCGTATCAACCACTCCTCCCAGTTTAGTGTCATCTGCAAACTTGCTAAGGGTGCAGTCCACACCATCCTCCAGATCGTTGATGAAGATATTGAACAAAACCAGCCCCAGCACCGACCCTTGGGGCACTCCACTTGATACCAGCTGCCAACTAGACATGGAACCATTGATCACTACCCATTGAGCCCGACCAGTCAGCCAGTTTTCTATCCACCTTACCGTCCATTCATCCAGCCCATACTTCTTTAACTTCCTGGCAAGAACACTGTGGGAGACTGTATCAAAAGCTTTCCTAAAGTCAAAGAATCCTTCTCTGCAGCCATGGCCTCAGGATCTCCCACCAGGCTGTTGTTGGTGTCCTGTCACACTCGGCATGTTTCTGAGGAAGCCAGTGTCCATTCATTTGAAGGAATTAAAGCCTCTCCACATTCCCTGTGGAGAGACAAGTGTGCCTGTCAGAGACTACGGTGCCTGTTGCATTAAAGATGCTTTTTGAACACATGCTTGATGGTAGGCAAGGGAGGTGGGTGATCACCCGCTGATGCAATGCTGGCCATGCATCCTTCCTCAGCTGCCAATAATTAAGAAGGTCTAGGTTAGTGAGCACCAGCATTGTATCTTGTACATATCCCTTTACTATCCTCTCCACTGCAGCAAACACACTTCTGAAGGAGGAAGAGGCAATGTGGGCCAGTCCTCCTTGGTGCTCCCAAAGGCCCTATTGCTAGCTCCCTCAGTGCTCATGGTGGTATTCCCCTCCTGCTGCAGCAGCATCTACTGTGGTGTAGCCTCCTGGTGGTGAAGACACTACTGCCATGTCTTGGAGGTCCACCGGCAATGACTTCAGCCACTATGTCACTCAATCTGTTTTTCAGGTGAGGTAAACCTGCCTCCCTGTTACCTGAGAGGAAGGAAGCCAGGGTGCTTCTGAACTGGGGGGTCTAGATATGTTGCCATCAAATAGTGCTACTCTGATGATTTGAAGATGGTGATTTCTCAGCAGATCAGACAGTGTCACTCCCACCAGGGATCCCCAGTGCTGTAACTTGTGGAAAAGGATCTTCATGTGTGTCAGTTTTCTCTCGGGCAGGCACAGCAAGGGAATTACTTGTCTTAACCCAGCATCGTCCCCACTGACCAGTTTTGTGGCCTCCTGAAATTCTGCCCCTTGATACCTTCACAGATGGTCCTTATGGATAGATTTGGATTTAGACCTGGGGCCCAGCTGTATCCTAGACATCACTTCATTGATTTGTGTCAGTTATATATAGGGTCCGTCCCAAAGTTTATCCAGTTTAGGACTCTTCTTTTTCTTAGGATTAGGGAACCAGACCAGGTCTCCTCCTCTAAATTTTTTCCCATGTGACCTTACATTGTAGAGTGTTTTCATTTTGTCGGACGCTATTCTAAAGTTTACTCTAGCAAAGGTGTGAGCTTTTTTTAGTTTTAGATTGCAGTGGTTTTAAATAGTCCAAATGGTCAAAATCCCTTCGTGCCTCCTCAGGAATTCCACAAAAGGTTTGCTGGGGTCCTTAGCTCATGCCCAAAGAAGAGGAGTACTGGGTTACACTTTATACTCTCATTGACTGCTGTTCTATAAGCCATCAAAAATAATTAGATATGCTGGTCCCAGCCCTTTGGTGCTGTTCTACAAAGGTAGCCAGCTGAACCCCCAAAGTTCTTTTGAATCTTTCTACCATCTCATGAGATTTTGCGTGGTGCAAGTTTTGTGGACCTCTAGAATCCCACAAACCTGCTGAAAAACTTTGGATTCAAGTTTCTCCCTTGATCTGCGTGTAACTCATCTGAGACCCTGTAACAGGGTTTCACTCACTTCTCGCGAGCGCCCCTGGCCAAGTGCATGTGTCCGCACTCTCTTTCTGTTTGTGGTAGGTCTTCGGTGACTCAGCCCTCCGGCCAAGTCATTCACAGTCTGTTGGTGAGATAAAAGACAAGCAAACCCCTTTTGGGGTACAAGTCCAACAGGGGCCTCTCTCAGTGCCCTCAGTAATGTCTCCCTCAAGTTTTCCCTGCTCCAGAATAAAGCAATGCCCCAGGGATCCTTCCCTGAAGATAATGTCTTTGCCCTGTCAGGGCCTTTCTGGCCCCAGCTCTTCAACTGGGCCACTACAGTTCAGTTCCAGTTCTGGGGTGCCTCAAAGTCCAGGCCACTTTCCCAGGGGTGGGAAGGAAGGGGGATGAACCTGGGCCCACCCTCTACTCTAGGTCCCAGCCCAGGGACCCTCTAGATAGCAGCCATCCACATGTCCCTTTAAATAAACTGCACTGATGCTCTAATTCCCTGGGCCACTTCCCTGTGGCTCCAGCACATTTTTCACCCCTTACCTTAGGGCCTTGTCCTGGTGGAGTCCCAGCAGCCAACCCAGAGCATCATCCACTCTCCTCCAGCTCAAGTAAGGAACTGAACTCACTCTTGTCCTGCACCTCTTCTTTTACTGACCTGCTGGGCCTGATTGGCTGCTTCCCACACAGCCACTCTAGGCAGCTTGGAGGACCTCTCTACTGCCCTTTTTTGAGTGGGTGGGGTCTCAGGGCCTAGTCCACCCCATCACAGACCCCAAATCAGATGAAGAATTCATTCACCTGCTACTGCCACAGCTTCTTGATTTCGTATCTGGTAAATTTCAGGCCATTTTGTAAAGTAGTCAATGGCTAGCAACAAATACTGATTGCCAGCCTCTGTGTCAGGGCACATCAACAGCAACGTATTCCATTGGTGCCTCTATGAGATATTGCTGCATAAGGGCTCCTCCTGTTTTAGATGGACCTTTCTTTGCAATACAAGCATCACATTTCCTGCACTAATTTTCTACATCCTACTTCCCACATTTTACCTATTAGAAATTGTCTCTTAGCTTGGCCAAGGTTTTTGTAATCCCCAAATGTCCAGCAGTTTTAAAATCATGACATAACCTCAGAACTTCCTTTTTCAATGTATCTGGTACAATTGGATGATACCTGTACTTGTCTGCCATCATCACATTTTTTCTAATTTCCTATACAATATTTCATATTTAAATTCCAAACTTTTGCTATGGCATTGTGAGAAGATACTATATTCAGGGTGACTACGTTTGCCAACTGATTTTCCAGTCAGACGCTATCTTCTCTTTGGGAAGCCTTTAACTGCTCTGGAGTCTGCTCTTGCAATCCCGCATCCACTGTTCTAGTGGATGGACCAGGAACATTTGCACTTCTGCAAATTATGAGAAGAGAGGGGCTAGCCATCTTGTTATAAGAACATGTATCATTCCCCTTGCCCTCCTGTTTAAAGCAGTGTTTGCATTTATCCTCCCAACAAAGCCTTGTGGCTGTGCCCTACACAGTAGATTCCACTGAATAGCATAGTGTTTTTTGTTGAAACACTCAGTCCGTTCCTGGAGGACAGGTAGAATTTCATGGCTCCAGAACTGTAGATGGCAGAGATGAATATAAAGACTATGAGAATATGTAATTATATGGATGGCAACTTAGGTTGTAATGGTGTGCTATGTGCAGTGACCAGTAACTGTTGGCTAATAAAGCCAACTAATGGCAGGCTGGAGAAATTCATATTCAATATGCCATTATTATTTCTGAACTGCAGAACCCGCTCATGCATGATTTAGTCATTCAGATCTGCTGATGGCTGATACACTGGTGGCCAAACACCAGAATGGATGCAACGAGTAAACGTACCATTTACTGTCAACATGATGGTCACCCTCGATCTATAATTATCTGACATCCACATGCCTCCTAGTGTAATTAGTCAAATAGATGGGTAATGACAGAATGATTAGCAACAGCTCTTTGTAATTCCACACATGATCTACTGATTTAGCAAGAGATTGAGAGAGATTTAGTGAAAGAGTATCCAAGTCCCTAATGGCCCAGAAACAATAATAGATGCAATAAATTAAGTTCCCATGCCTACAAACACATATAAACTTTCACACAAGTAGCACAAGACTACTCATGTACATAATGTACGCAACATAGAGGAGGACCTTAATTTGTTTCACTTGCAGTGGTTTCTAGACTAGAAGGGGCGTGGATACAACCACTTGGTGAATCAGTGGATCATGTGCAGAATTACAAAGGACTGTTGCTAATCACTCTGCTGTTTCCCACCATGTATAGTTCCTGTGACTATTCACGTGTATGGTATGTCACATGTTGCAGTAGGAAGAGAGCCTGAGATATAAGCCCTTGTATCAGAGGCCTGGTATGAGTCCTGCCCTAAAGTAGTGGGCAAGCTTTGCTGATATAAAGCAAAGTTAACAAAGTCAGGCTGTGAGCAAACCTCAGGCTCTGCCTGCTTGCAAGTTCACAGAATCTGATAAGAACAGGGCTGATATTGCAGAAACACACATTCCTAAGAAGTACTAGGCACAGAGTTCTCATGCACACTGTGACGGGGTCCGCTTACCCCGCACTAGCCCAGACAGGGTTGAGCCAATGGGATTGACAGCAGAAGTCCCGCCCCCTGGCAAGACTGGGCATGCTCCAAATGTTCTAGGTGTATAAAGGGAGGGAGCCCAGCTCATTCAGGGGGAGAGACCGCAGGGGAAGGACCTACCTGGGGAGCTCCAGCAGAGGGCCACTCACAGCCATGGACTGCAGCAGGGACCGAAGTCTTTCACGGCCTGCCTGGATCCCCACGAGGGGAGAAGCCCGTGGCGACGACCGGCCCTGCTGACCATGGAGGACCCGACACCTCATGAGATACCCCAACACTGACTCTGGTAGGGAGTGACCCAGGGAGGGCAGCGGAATGGTACCTCCCACCCCGGAGGAACTCAGCGTGTTTTGGCCGGACCCTCCCCGCTGAGTCAGTGGTGAGTTGCCGCGCTACTGCTCCGGCCGCTAGGCCGCGCTGCCCTGCATCGAAGGGTAGTGCTAGCGACTCTGGCCACTAGGCCACGCTTCCCGGCACCGAAGAGGGGCATTATAGACTCCAGCCGCTAGTCCGCGCTACCCTGCACCGAACGGTGGTGCTAGAAACTCGGGCCACTAGGCCATGCTTCCCTGCACCAAGGAGGGATGCTATAGACTCCGGCCGCTAGGCCGTGCTACCCTGCACCAAGGGGTAGCATCAGAAAATGTGACTGGTAGGCCACGCTGCCCTGACCCTAGGGGCGTGGACCATCACACGTGTTGGAGAAGGTGGGCATCGCCCAGGACCTGCTGAAAGGTCCAGAGGAGGGAAGTTAGATGACGGGAACCCCACCGCCATCCAAGATGGATACTGAGAAGTTTCTAAAATGGATGCTGGAGAATCAGCAAGAACAGGCAGCCCAACAGCGACAGCTACAGGCTCACATGATGCAGTAGATGGCCAGCCAGCAGCAGTCGCAGAGGACCCAGGATCAGGAGCAACAGCAGCAGCTCCTTCGTGAGTTGGCCGCTCAGCAACAATTACAACAGGAACGACTAGTCCAACAAATGGCAACTCTACTGCGCCCGCCGGGAGCCCCAACCCCAGCACCTACAGGGGCGGGATCTGGAGAGGCTTTGGTGGGGTTACCAATTCGCCTTACTAAGATGGGACCAGACGACGACCCCGAGGCATTCCTGGTCACGTTCGAGCAGGTCGCCACCGCTGCTCGATGGCCCCCAGAACACTGGGCCACTATGCTGGCTCCTTATTTGACAGGGCAGGCACAGACTGCCTACCGCAACCTTGATCCCCGAGAGGCCTTGGAGTACCCCCGGGTGAAAGCGGCCGTATTAGATCAGACCGGCATTAGCCCCGAGACATACCGCCAGCGCCTCCGTAAAGAGCAGTATCCCCCTGGGGCTCGGCCTCGGGCTGTGGCCCAATGGGTCCGGGATCTCTGTTGGAGATGGTTGGACCCAGAAGGCTTGACCGGACCCCAGGTGGCGGAGATGGTGGCACCTGAACGGTTGACCCAGATCCTCCCGGAAGGAGGGAGAGCATGGGTGCAACGCCACCGACCGGCGACCTTGTCAGTGGCCGTGGGCCTGATGGAGGACTACCTGGCGGCCGAGGAAGCCGAGGCACCTCCACAGGGATCCAGGCACCCGCGCAGGAGAGATGGGCCAGACAAGGGAAGCGCGCGGGGGGCGGAGGCTCAGGTCCCCCTGTCCAACCCCCACCCCAGACCTAAGAAGCCTCCCAGCCCCGAATCCAGGCACGGACCCACTCGGACGCTGATTCGAAGGGACCGGCCCCCACAAGGGGGGCAAAGCCCACCAAGGGAAGGCCCTGGGTTCTCAGAAGACCACGATTGCTGTTGGGAGTGCGGAGAAGAGGGACATTTCCGGCGAGAATGCCTGTTTATGGACTGCAACTATGGGCAAGTCTGGGTTGTGGGACAAAGAGCCCGGAAGAGGGGGCCGGGAAAATTAGTAATCGCGGTACGGGTCGAAGGGATCCCCCCGAAGGCCCTTGTGGACTTGGGATGCAGTCAGACCCTCTTGCGGGAAGGGCTGGTCCCTGACCTTAAACTCGCGGCAGAACAGATACACCTACAGTGTGTCCATGGGGATATCCGCCCGTACCCCACAGCCTGGGTGAGGATTAAGATTGGCCAGCGGGAGGAAGTCCTCCATGTGGGCGTGGCCCCCAGATTGGCCTACCCCGTAGTGCTGGGGCAAGATTGGCCTGAGTTTGGGCAGGTCCTCCAGCTAGATCAACCCGCCACTCCACAAGGGGAAGGGGTCTCGTTTCCAGGGAGGGGACTGCTTGGACGCTCACCAGAGGCAGACCCCGGGGAATAGACATCTACGGCGGGGGAGGTGCCGGCCAATGCCCAACACCCATCCGTGAGAGACGCACAGGTAGAGATGGAGCGGGATACTGATTTCCTGCGGGAACAGAGAGAGGACCCAACCCTGAGTAGGGCATGGGATCAGGCCACCGGCCCTGACCCTGGAGCGGACACACCTCCGAGGCTTCCACAGGGGCTGCGGTTTGCGATCCGGCGGGATCGCCTCTATCGGGTAGTGCAGGAACCACAGACACCCGAGCTGCTGTACCAGCTGCTGGTTCCCCGAAGGTTACGAGGAGGTCTCCTACAGTTAGCGCATGCAAATCCCTGGGCAGGACACCTGGGACGGGAAAAGACTCTTCAGAGGGTGGCCCGCTGATTCTTTTGGCCCGGCATTCACAGAGAGGTCCGAGACTATTGCGCGTCTTGCCCGGAATGCCAGCGGGCCGGACCAAAGGGTATACCCCGAGCACCCTTAGTACCCCTGCCCGTGGTCGGTATACCCTTTGAACGTATCGGAATGGACTTGGTTGGACCCTTAGAAAGAAGTAAGACAGGGAATTGGTTTATTTTGGTGATTGTGGACTACGCGACACGTTATCCCGAGGCTGTTCCCCTCCGAGCTACCACGGCGCCAGTGATTGCCGCCGAACTCGTGAAGGTCTTCGCTAGGGTCGGGATACCCGCGGAGATCCTGACGGACCAAGGTACTAATGTATCCTCTAAACTAATAGCCGAGCTGTGTCGCCTCTTGAATATACGGACACTCCGAACCATCCGCAAACACATGGTCTAGTGGAACATTTTAATGGTACCCTGAAATCCATGTTACGGAAGTTTGTGGAGGAAGACCCCAGCCATTGGGATACCCTATTGCCAGCCCTGCTGTTCGCCATAAGGGAAGTGCCCCAAGCGTCGACTGGGTTCTCGCCCTTCGAACTCTTGTACGGCTGGCAGCCCCGAGGGATCCTGGACCTCCTGAGAGATGACTGGGAGTCGCAGGAGACACGAGTCCTCGGGACTACCCAGTACGCGCTACACCTCCGAGAACGGCTCCGAACCTTGGGGGCTTTCGCCAAGGAGAACCTTCTGCGGGCCCAAGAGACACAAGAACAGATCTATAACAGAGGGACTAAGGTACGGAGTTTCGACCCAGGGGATCGGGTGTTGCTCTTGTTACCCTCGGCCGAATCGAAGCTCCTGGCCAAGTGGCAGGGGCCTTATGAGGTGATCCGACGAGTCGGGCCAGTAGATTATGAGGTCCGGTTGCCCAGAAGGCGGAGGGACATTCGGACCTACCATGTAAATATTTTGAAGGCCTGGAAGGCAAGGGAGGCCCTGTTCATCACCCCATCGCCCCCAGACCCAGAACTTGGACCACTAGCAGGGGAACCCCTAGACCCTATGCTGGCTGCGCTCGGGACCGGCCTCACCCCAGTGCAGCAGGAGCAAATACAGCGGCTCATGAAAGAGTTCCCCGATGTTCTATCAACCAGTCCGGGGCGAACCAACTGTATGAGCCATCATATCGCGACAACGCAGGGTCAGAAAGTGAGGGATAACCACCGACCGCTGCCCCGGAAGATGTGGGCCATGGTACGACAAGAACTGAGTATGATGCTTGAGATGGGGGTGGTCGAGGAGTCGAAGAGTGAGTGGCGCAGCCCCATTGTTCTGGTACCAAAACCCGACGGGACCACTCGATTCTGTATCGATTTCCGGAAGGTCAATGCTATCTCGCGTTTTGACGCATACCCAATGCCCCGGGTAGAAGAACTCCTGGAACGACTCGGGGGAGCGAGGTATTTATCAACTCTAGATTTAACCAAGGGGTATTGGCAAATCCCCCTTACACCAAACTCCTGGGAGAAAACCACCTTTCCGACACCGTTCGGCCTCTTCCACTACGTAACCATGCCGTTTGGGCTACACGGAGCAGCAGCAACGTTTCAATGGCTGATGAATAAGGTCTTGCGGCCTCACGATCGATATGCAGCAGCGTATATAGACGACATCGTAGTCTATAGTAACACCTGGAAGGACCACCTCCGGCATCTCACTGAAATATTACGGGCCCTTAGAACCGCGGGTCTCACGGCCAACCCGGCAAAATGCCATCTCGGACAGGAAGAGGTGACCTACCTCGGGTACGTGGTGGGAGGGGGAAAATTACGTCCCCTAATCAATAAGGTACAAGCTGTCACGGATACACCCGTACCCAAGACGAAGAAACAGGTACACCAGGTTTTGGGACTGGCCGGGTATTATCGCCGTTTTGTACCGGACTTCACGTCCATAGCTGCCCCCCTGTCAGACCTGACAAAGAAAGCTCAGCCGCAACAGGTGCGGTGGTCTGACCCATGCGACAAGGCCTTCAGAACTCTGAAAGAACGACTCACACAGGAACCAGTCCTGCGACACCCCGACTTTTCAAAGGAGTTTATACTTCAAACAGACGCCTCTGAGGTAGGCTTAGGGGCTGTGCTCTCCCAAGAACTGGAGGGGGAGGAACACCCCATACCCTACCTGAGTCGCAAATTATTTCCTCGAGAACAACACTACTCAACGATAGAGAAAGAAGCCCTGGCCGCGAAATGGGCTATTGATGCCCTGCACTATTATTTACTGGGGAACACCTTCAAATTGATCACCGACCATGCCCCGCTCCGGTGGCTACACAGCATGAAGGATGCGAACCCCTGGATCATGCGCTGGTACCTGTCACTCCTACCTTATGACTTCCGCGTGTTTCACCGTCCGGGTAAGACTCACACTAATGCGGATTTCTTTTCTAGACAGGGACAGGAGGAAGGGGAGCCAGACCGCCCCCGGGGGTCCTTCGTAAGGGGGAGGGTGTGTGACGGGGTCCACTTACCCCGCACTAGCCCAGACAGGGTTGAACCAATGGGATTGACAGCAGAAGTCCCGCCCCCCTGGCAAGACTGGGCATGCTCCAAATGTTCTAGGTGTATAAAGGGAGGGAGCCCAGCTCATTCAGGGGGAGAGACCGCAGGGGAAGGACCTACCTGGGGAGCTCCAGCAGAGGGCCACTCACAGCCACGGACTGCAGCAGGGACCGAAGTCTTTCACGGCCTGCCTGGATCCACACGAGGGGAGAAGCCTGTGGTGACGACCGGCCCTGCTGACCATGGAGGACCCGACACCTCATGAGATACCCCAACACTGACTCTGGTAGGGAGTGACCCAGGCAGGGCGGCGGAATGATACCTCCCACCCCGGAGGAACTCAGCGTGTTTCAGCCAGACCCTCCCCACTGAGTCAGTGGCGAGTTGCCGCGCTACTGCTCCGGCCGCTAGGCCGTGCTGCCCTGCATCGAAGGGTGGTGCTAGAGACTCGGGCCACTAGGCCACGCTACCCTGCACCCAAGGGGGGCGTTATAGACTCCGGCTGCTAGGCCGCGCTGCCCGGTGCCAAAGGGTGGTGCTAGAGACTCCGGCCACTAGGTCACGCTTCCCTGCACCGAAGAGGGGCATTATAGACTCCGGCCACTAGGCCGCGCTACCCTGCACCGAGGGGTAGCATCAGAAAATGTGACTGGTAGGCCACGCTGCCCTGACCCTAGGGGCGTGGACCATCACACACACACATTCCAGAAGAGTGGTACCAGAACATCCCGATATCTGGATGGTACAAAAACATTCCCCAAGGATAACAGGAACACACTGACCCCCTCCTAGGAGATAAGGTCAGGATGACAGTGTGATGAATAGAGATATTTTAATCGAACCAACATGTACAAGGAGATGGGTGATAACTAGCACGTCATGGGGCAGTAACTAACTATGTGGGAGGCAGTATTAACTTGTTTGTATCAAGGCATAAAGAGGTATCTCTGAGAGTGTGTCTTGGTCCAGCCAAGGGAGGAATGGAAAGTCCCGCCATTCACTGAGCTGCGTCCACTGTCATGGACATTGTTTTAGTATCCTCATAGAGTCTGCCAGGTGCTATTACTGTGCTTTGTAGACAAATCAGGCATGGTGCCTGGCATGGTGCCATCATACCTTAACAGATCTTGTGGTCACTGGGGCGGTTTGCTTGAGGTCTGCTGTGCCAGCTGTCTGCGCAGAGCTGGGGCAGCACAAAGAGAACACACATGCAGCAGAACATCTAACCACATATTATGGGTTACCCTTACTGCTGATTGTCACCCTCTGGTAAACTTTGCTGGGTAGGAAACAGGAACTGCTAGATTCTGTTTCATTGGTTGCATTGCTCTGTGATACACCAGTAGCTGCTGTAGATTCAGTTGTTTCTTATGGATGCTGTCTTCCGGATAACCTACTGAATGGACAGTAACCAATTTTTCAAATATTGCAGTGTCAGGATATAGTATTGGTACCCAGACACTGAACAAGATTGTTTTGAATAAAATGTGTCTCAGTTAGGATGCAGTGTCACTAACCCAAATTATGAATGGTACTAACAGGGAATTTGTTTACCCAATTTGTAGTTATGTTACTTTTTTTTTTTTACCACTTTGTTTTTTCCTTGCCTTCAGGTTGCTTGCTGCCATTTGTTTGTTGATTTTTACCTGTGTGTTGGTTAAACAGCTTAGCAATTGTATGCACATGGTAAATGATGTACAGCGATAATACAGCAATAATAAAGTTGCTTTTACATAGTAGCCAAGTTTAAATTAACTGACAGTGGTTTTTAGCTGATTGCCAACTTGACTGTTTATATATTGTAGATTGCAGTGTATTTGACCAGTCTCTTATTTATTAAGCACTTTATTTTTATTTTTTATGGTTGGGGATTTCTTTACTGTACACTGATTTTTTTTGTGGTGTGATATCTTTTGGTGGTTTTGGCCTGTGGAATACAGCCTTAAATAGCTAGTTAGTTAACATAATAACGTTTTTTTGTTTGTTTTACATTTCTCTTGTTTTCAGTAACCCACATTGAATACATAGATTAACTTAGTGTGTTTACAATGTAATAAGGACCAAGCATTTTGTAACACAAGTTATGCTTTTGCAATTGTTGTATAGACATTTATTTTTACTTGAGGTGCATTACTAATATTTTATACTAAATGTAATGTTTAACTGCTAAAATAGATGCTGTGACAAAGTTCCTCCTCTACCTTGGTGGGTCCTGCACTTATTGGCGGATTTTTGTTTGCCTCAGAGATCTTCCCGTCTGGTAGAACCCACAGTCCAGATCAACTCCTCCTGTGTCTGATAAGGAGTTGGGAGTTTTGGGGGGAACCCGGGCCCGCCCTCTACTCCGGGTTCCTGCCCAGGGCCCTGTGGATTGCAGCTGTTTAGAGTGCCTCCTGGAACAACTGCACAACAGCTACAACTCCCTGGGCTACTTCCCCATGGACTCCTCCCAACACCTTCTTTATCCTCACCACAGGATCTTCCAGCAGTACGGCCTCTTACTCTCAGCTCCTAGTGCCTCTTGCTCCCAGCTTCTCACACGCAACCTCCTTCCACAGCTCCTAACCTCTCACTGACTAACTGGGAGGCTTTTAACTAGTTCCAGCCAGTCCTTGATTGGCTTCAGGTGTCCCAATCAACCTCCCTGCCTTCTGGAAAGTTCTTAATTGGCCCCAGGTGTCTTGATTAACCTGGAGCAACTGCCATAAGGTATCAGGGATTTGTTTAGCCTGGGGCTAACATATTGGTTCCTTACCACTTTCCTATAGCCCTCTGGCCTTGCCCCGTCACAATGCTTACAATCTTCTATGAGAAGGTGTATTGCTTTTCCCTGCTGAACACTTAGTTTTAGCAAAAAAGAGTTAATAACATAATTTTTACCCAAGCTTTTAGAGTTAATTTGCTTGTGATAGTAATTCCACTTTTAACTTTTTAGAAGCACAAACTTAAATAACTACTACTTCCCTTTATCATAACATAAAAGAAAAGTATATACAAATTAAACCAAAATAATTTTAAATGCAAATTTATGCAAACATTTTATGATGCTTTGTTGTCTTTGGAAGCTAAAGGTGGAAACCTGTTGAAATTGTTTGGTTAGCTTTATGCATAAATTGTTATTTTTAAACATTTTTGCTATGACATTCTTATAACTATATTTAAAAGTGCAAACAAGTTTATAAAAACGCAAACAAGAAATTGACTTTTTGTTAATATTACCTTTACCTTAATATTGAGTTTTCCCCTTACATTTTTTTCTTTGAATATAAAAAAGAAATTTAAAAAACTGTGATTAATAAAAGAGAATTATTTTTATTTGCAATTGCATTATGTACATATATTTATAATTGAGACCTTTTGAACTTTGCAACAAAAAAAGGAATTAATATTATTATGATGGGTATGCCCCAACAATAATATTAAAATAATGTGATACCACTCTTAAATATATATATATATACGTTTGTTGCAACAAAATAAAAACAAAACAAAAAAGTCACGTGACACACACAATGAACAACACAGGACAACTTCCAGGACAAACTTACAATTAAAAACAAATGGTGCCAGAATTCTATTTATAAGTATACAAAATCAGGCAAACAAACAAAAAATAAAGGGTTAAACATTTAAATAAGCAAGTTATTACCTTTTTATTTAAAACTTTTATTAAAAATTGATTAAAATATTATATTATTTGCCCAATTTATTGTATTAATTTAGTAATTTAAAGAACAGGAGTACATGTGGCACCTTAGAGACTAACAAATTTATTTCAGCATAAGCTTTCGTGGGCTACAGTCCCACTTCATCAGATGCATAGAATGGAACATACAGTAAGCAGATATTTATACATTCAGAGAAACATGAAAAGGTGGAAGTACCTATACCAACTGTAAGAGCCTAATTAATTAAGAGTAGCAGCCATGTTAGTCTGTTCTAATTAATTAAGAGGAACTATTAGCAGGGGGAAAAACACCTTTGAAGTGATAATCAAGATGGCCCATTTCGGACAGTTGACACAAAGGTGTGAGGATAGTTAAGTAGGGGAAATAGATTCAATTAACGTAATGATCGAGCCACTCCCAGTCTCTGTTCAAGTAGATACCATTAACTTAGGTTTGAACAGAGACTGGGAGTGGCTCGGTCATTATGTTAATTGAATCTATTTCCTCTACTTTCCCACAGCTTCTGTCCTTGGTCAGTGCAGCCCCCTCCCCAGAGTTCAGAAGTTCATCTGCAGAGTTTACCTCCCAGCCTGGGTGGAAAGGAGCTCCGGAGGTATGGGGGCGCCTTATGTGCTCCGCTGCTCGTGTCGACAGCTGATTGCCACGCCTCTCTGTGGGGTTCTGCTGCAGTCTTCACCACGAGCTGCTCCTCTCCACCAGCCATCCTGCTAGCTGCTCCTCTCCGCTAGCCGTCCTGCTAGCCACTCACCAATATATCTTTAGTCTCCCCCACCCCACTTAACACAGCTCTCAGTGATTTCAGCTTAGTAACTTCAGCTCTTTAGTGACTTCAGCTGGTAGCAGGGGAGCCTGTGCTGGTGCACCACTAGCCCAAAGTAGATCTAATGCTTAGACCTAGGTATCAGAGATTTCAGCTCTGCAGCATGTAACAAGACTCCTAATGAAGTCAAAATTAGCTGTTATTACACAGTGGAAAGAGGAGGGGTCAATATGGTGTTTGGGGCCCACACCACTAGGTACAAATCCTTGTCTCCAGCCTGTCTCAATTCACTAGGTTTTGGAACCCATGTCCCTTGCCTAGCGAGTGCTACTTAGTTGAGGGCGAGTCCCTCCGTCATAAAATGCCAAGTACAGTTCTACTGTCCTTGATTCACATAACCAGGATAACAACACTTTATTTGTCCTGCCCCAATAACAAAGAGGCTGGGGATCCCACACCAGCCAAAGTGACCATTTGGGCAAGCAGTCACATCATGCTAGGCAGGGTGGGTGTGCCCATGCAAACAAAATCAGCCCCTGAAGTCCTTTTCCACAGCTCACCACCAGATGTCAAGGTAGAGCCCGTTCTGACTCTGCTTACACAATCTTGCTTATTTACAAGGAATGTACAAAGTCCTGTGTCTCTGAATGCAGAAGGAACCAAGAACAAAAAGTGGCAGTTTCTTAGCTTACAGCCCCCAAGACTCTTTAGCCAACACCAGACCCAAAAGTCCTCTCTCTAACTTTTTCCAGGATCACACTGAACTTACGGGTTCCTAACTGGCTTTTCTTGCCTCTTTTCATCAGGTTCTCTGCTCTTGTCTGTGACCTCAATATCTGTCTGTTCTCTCACAGTCCCACAAACACCTACCCAAAACACTACAGTCCCCCAACCAACAATCTAACCACTAGGCTGCCTGGCCACTGAGGGCCCTAACACAAATGGTGGAGAATGTGGGCATCACCCTAGTCCCTGCTGAAGGGAATTAAAAAGAAAGAAAGGGGGGAAAAAAGAGAGAGAGAGAGTCCCAAGGACAAACCCTTGACTGGAGATGGAACAGCTGCTGAAATGGATGGCCAAGCAAAACACTCACCATCAACTGCAACAGGAACGACTCCTGCAGCAGATGGTCATGCAGCAGTAGCAGCTAATTCACAAACTGGTAGCCCAACAGCAACTGGTCCAACAGGTGACGCCCATTTTGCGACCCGCTGCTCCAGCAGAGCTTTCTAATCCCACCCCATCTGGCTTGCCAAAATGGGGCCTGACGATGATCCTGAGGCCTTCTTAGAGACTTTCGAGCAGGTGACCACGGTAGCCCAGTGGCCCCAAGACCAGTGGGCTGCAGTGCTGGCCCTGTACTTAACCAGGGTAGCACAGACCATATACTGTGCTTTAGACCCCACCACCACCCAGGGCTATGCCCAAGCTAAAGCAGTGATCCTCGACGCCCTAGATATCTTGGAGGAAACATTCCAGCAATGCTTCCAGGGGGAGCGGTACCCACCAGGGGCCTGATCCCGCCTGGTCGCCCAGAAGCTGCGTGACTCATGCTGGAGATGACTCAAACCAGAAGCAAAGGCGGGGGCGCAGATCACTGAGCAGGTCCTACTAGAGCAGTTTGTCCAGATCCTGTCCCCTGGGGGAAGAGAATAGGTGTTGTAACATCACCCTGACGGATGCCATCCAACTCATGGAGAACTACCTAGCTGGTAAGTCCGCCATGATGAGGCCCCCTTCGGGGTCAGCTGGAACCAAGAGCCCCATGCCCCTAAAGAAGGGAACCAACCACGGACCCCAGGACCCGGAGGAACGTCAGCATCCTCCCTCCCTACCAGAGCTTTGGAGGGCTTGAGGATTCAGGTTTGCCAGGGCTCCCCAACCCAGAGGTCCAGAGCCATTTACCTGCACTCCATCTCGGGAGACCACAGATCTACCAGAGGCCCAGCTCGGGCCCGTACTTGGCCCAGTATTTGGGGAGACCCGTTATGACCAGACCTCCTGGGTACCCAAGCGGGAAACCCCACACGCCACCCAAGGTCAGGACACTGGTCCAGAGACTGTCCATAAATGGAATGTAGCTTTGGGAAGATCTGAACTCCACAAGCATGCCCTTGGGGCCCAGCAAAACTGACCATCCCGTGGCAAGTAAATGGGAGAGAAATGATAGGACTAGTTGATTTAGGGTGTGCCCAGACCCTGGTACGAAGGACAGTGGTTCCTAATCCCGGCCCAACCCAGGGCACCATCATGTTACAGTGTGTGCATGGGGACATGAGGGCCTGCCCCCGCACAGAAGTGACTTTAATGGTGGGGAGGTGCGAGGAGCCCCTGATGGTCGGTCTGGCCCCAACCCTGGCCTACCCAGTTATTTTAGGCAGGGACTGGGACTATTTTGGGGAATTCTTAGGAGAACTGGTGGGACCCCAGTCCGATGGCCAAGGGCCCCTACCTCTGGCCCCCAGCCAGCCTGAAGATGCAACCTTGTGGGGGTGGGGGAGCTTGCTGACCTTGGTGAAGGGACTTCCCACTCCTCAGCATCAACCCAGGCCAACCAGGCCTCCTCTCAACCAGGAAGGGAGCTCCCCCATTACCTGAATCGGAGATCCTGACTTGCCTCTCTGATTTTGTGGAGGAACAAGGGGCTGACAACACCCTGAGTCGGGCATACACCCAGGTGGCAGTGGTGAATGAGGAGACTGTCGATCCGCACCAAGCTGGACGGTTCCCACGCTTTGAGATTCAAGGTGAATGTCTGTACCACATAGAGAAAGACCAGCCGATGGAAGAGGTCCAACATCAGCTCTTAGAGCCCCGACCGTACCAGAGGGAAGTTATGTGACTCACCCATGCCATGCCCATGGCTGGGCACTTTGGAAGGGAAAAGATGCTAGCCTGGATTTTATCCTGGTTCTTTTGGCCAGGGGTCTACCAAGACGTGGCAGACTTCTGTGCCTCATGCGCAGAGTGCCAGCTCACTGTACCTCAGCCAGTTGAGAGACTCCTGTTGATCCCCCACCCGCTTGTAAGTGTACCCTTTGAGCGAATTGGAGTGGACATAGTTGGCCCACTGGAGAAGAGTGCTGACGGATACTGGTTCATTCTTGTAGTGGACTATGCGACCCGGTACCCTGAAGCTGTGCTGCTGCGCTCCATGAACGCCAAGCAGGTGACTACGGAACTTATGTTCATCTTTGCCTGAGTCAGGGTGCCCCGGGAAATCCTGACAGATCAAGGGACAAACTCTATGTCCCAGATGATCAAGCAGCTCTGCCGGTTACTCAAAAGCAAGACCTTAAGAACAGCTGTATACCACCCCCAAACTGATGGCCTGGTAGAGCGCTTTAACTGAACCCTAAAAACAATGCTCCAAAGGTCCAGACATCCGTCAGGACGACATTGGGACCAGCTGCTCCTGCCTCTCTTGTTTGCAGTCTGGGAAGTACCCCAGTCTTCCACTGGCTTCTCACCATTTGAGCTTTTATATGGGAGGCAACCCCGGGGGATTTTAGACCTCATGCGATAAATGTGGGAAAAGCAACCATCCCGAGCCAACAATGTAGTACAGTATGTTTTAAACCTGTGGAAGAGGCTTGAGGCCCTAGGCTCGTTTGCCAGGGAGAACCTCCTACAAGCCAGGATACCCAAGAAGCAGCCTACAATAAACTGGCACATCTCCGGGAGTTTCAGCCCGGTGACCGGGTGCTGCTATTGTTGCCCAGTTCGGAGTCAAAGCTCCTGGCCCACTGGCAAGGACCGTATGAGGTGATCCAGCATGTGGGGGAGGTGAACTATGAAATCAAGCAACCAGATAAACATAAGGTATGACAAATTTACCACATGAACCTGTTAAAACCATGGAAAGCCCAAGAAGGTTTACTAATAGTGCCCTACCCACCAAAGCCTGAAATAGGCCCACAGGCTGCGGAGGCCTCAACTCCAGGGGTGGTCAAAATTGGGGACAATCTTACCCCAGAGCAGAGAGGACAGGTGCAAAAACTGATCACTGCCTTCTATTCTGTTTTCTCGGCCCAACCAGGTAACCCTGATAACTCATAACTGATAACCGACCTGATAACTCATCATATTCAGATGGACCCAGGGGTAAGGTCAGAGGAACCTCCCGGCCCCTCCCCCAGAAACTTAGAGAGACCATGAAAGAGGAACTCCGCTCAATGTTAACGTTGGGGTGATTGAGGAGTTGTTTAGCGACTGGAAAAGCCCCGTGGTACTGGTCCCTAAGCCCAATGGAAGCACCCACTTTTCCATCAGCTTCCACAGAGTCAATGCAGTATCGAAGTTCGATGCCTACCCGATGCCATGGGTGGATGAACTGCTTGACCAGCTGGGAAAGGCGGAATACATCACCACTTTAGTCTTAACGAAGGGCTATTGGCAGCACCTTCTGCATCCAGCACTGGGCCAGGAGAGCCCATCTGAATGTAGACTTCTTTTCACGGGATGGTGGAGAGCAGTTGGAGTGGGGGAAGACCCCAAATGGAGTCATGGGGGGCGGGATGTGTGAAAGAGCAGAGAGACTGAAGCCGGGCACAGCAGGGGTTGAAGACACCTGTGTGTTCGGCTTGCCTCACCCCATTATACCTGCAGCCAATGCCAGGGGGAGAAAAGAAGGGAGCCTGGCTCAGTCAGGGGCTCACTGGCGAAGAGGCAGGAGCTTTCTGGACACCTGCCTGAAGGCACAGACGAGCAACCTGCCTGCCAATGCAGCCACTGGAGGCAAGTAAATCTTCCCTGGCCAACGGAATCCTACAGAGAAGCCCGAGCTGCAGGGCAACTGGACTAGTGGGGCCACGCCCCAAACTAAAAGGACTTGCACAGGGAACAGGCCAGGAAAACAGGGGTTTCAAACTTTTTTTCTGGTGACCCAGTTGAAGAAAATTGTTGATGCCCGTGACCCAACGGAGGTGGGGATGAGGAGTTTTTTTCTGTTTTTTTTATTCAGGTTTCCACTTTTTGGAATAAACCTTGGAATAAATGCACCTGTAGTCTTTGGGTCCAATATAACTTCCACTGAAATCAATGGAAAGACTCCTGTTCACTTTCTAAGTAAACTTTTTAAGTACTGCTGTGCTCAGAACAATTAATTTTGTGACAATTCACTAAAGCCTTTTAAATATGGGGTTCATAATTGAAACAATGTCAATTTTGGAGGCTACCACAGTAAGGGCCTGATCCAACCTCCTTTTAAGTCAATGGGAACTTTCCATTGACTTCACTGGGCATTGGCTCAGGCCCTAACTCAGCCATTAATTCAAAGCACCGTCATAAAGGTTAAAACCTGAATAGTTTCTAATTAAAACTGACTGCCTCAGTGAGATGCTGGATAATGAGCTTAATACACTGCCAGACCATAATTCAGTGGGCACACATACAGGATTGTAATCTAATTTATGCAAAGAAGTGTAGGGAGAGGTTGTTTTGTTTTTTAAGAGCGTAGATGAATAGATTTAAATACAGTCCCAATTCACCACTAGATTTGATTATAAAACTATTTTTGGCCTACATAATGTGTATGAAATACTAAACTCATCTTTTGATCAGCTTATTGCTGCATGATATAATTGTCCAATATCTGTAGATCCAGCTGCCGTCCATATTAATATGTTCAAGAGTGACTCAGACCAGGACTTCTGCTGCGTTGGTAAGAAATGCGTCAAATCAGGGCCTGCTTATGCTCTGCCCCAGTGACACTGTCATTGCTCATGACCTAAGTGACAGCAAAATGATCACCTACATTAAAGACACTGCTTGTGACTAGTATTTGGCAAGGCAAGCCAGATAAAGTGTGGTAATTGTACACGGAGAGTTTGCCTGTTCTCACCCTATTGACATTTATATATGCTCACAGATTGTCCATTTTCAATCCAGCTGCTTGTTTTCATGTTCCCTGTATCACCCATTTGATCATATCATCCCCCACAGTAATTATAATACCGTAGAAGCTAAGTTTGCAGCAACAACTTCTAAGAGCAACATTTCTTCTGGGAACACTTTCCTTACCATGAATTGTTCACTTGGTAACAGCAACATAGCCGCCACATAAGAGCAACATTTGTCACATTGTGATGTCACACACAAGGGTGGAGATTGGGGGGGGGGGAAGGCATGTAGGGGTGTTGCCCCCACTAAATTGCATCTTTCCACTCCTCTCCCAACCCTGACCCTTCAGCACAGCTCCAGGGCACACAGCCCCGTCCACTTGCCCTGCCTGACAGAGCCTGCACAGGGAATGGAGACAGGGCCATGCTCAAGGGCTGGAGTTAGCAGGGGGCCCTGTCCAGCAGGGGGCCAGTACTCATGGGGTGCATCTTTCCACTCCCCTCCTGACCCTGACCCTTCAGTGCAGCTCCAGGACACACAGCCCCATCCAATTGCCCTGCCTGACAGAGCCTGCGTGGTGAGCATGTGTAGGGGGAATTTAGAGGGAGGGTCTGGAAGAGAGGGATTTTTCAGGGGAGGGAGGAAGCTGGGGTCAGGGCAACAACAAAGGGGCAACTGGAAGGTTTCCTCCTTCCTTCCTCAGTGTCTGGCTTGCAGGCAGTGGTGGTGGCAGGTGGCGGGGGGGGGGGGAGGATTGCTATTTTGCAGTGTGGAGTATCGGGGACACCCTCCCGTCTCTGCTCTCAGTGCTTAAAGCTATGCCCCCCCCCCCCCCCGCCTCATTGCAGGCAGCCCACCATGCTCGCTTCAGCCATCATCCCTCACCAGGGTGGAGCATGAAGCTGCCAGTGGGAGCATCCTCAGCTTGTCCCCAGCAGCGGGACTTGCTCAGCCATTTTGATGACTATGGGCTCCCCTGCCAAACCCAGGGTTCCCCTGCCCCATTCCCCTCAAACTTGGGGTTCCCCCACTCCACACACCCCCATTTCCCACCTCCACAACGTGGCTGCCCCACCCCTTCCGAAACACCCTTACCTCTTCATATGTCTTTGTTCAGACAATTCTCCCCATAACAGCAACAGCTGCTTAAGAGCACCATAGCAAAAGGGCACCTATATGTTGCTAGTAATGAGTAATGTAATGCCATGTGCAGAGAAAGATTCAGCAGCGTCAAGTCACTGCTAATTAAAACCACTGCTTCAAATTAACCTCGTCCACCTCCCCTCTTGCCTTGCTTCCACCCTTTTTTTGCCACTGAAACATCTCTCAGCGTGCTCTCATAACCTCTAGATGGACACATCTCGAGGCCTCAACTCCACCCCCATCTTCCTTGACTTCTCTGATGCTTTTGACACTGTCAGTCACACACTCCTTGAAATATTGGTCTCCCTTGACTTTTGTGAACCTATCCTCCCTTGGGTCTAATCACTCCTGCTGTTTCACTTTCAGTGAATTTTGCTCCTCCTCCCCCATGCTTTTTGGATATCTCACAGAGCTCTGTCCTTGGCCTCCTCTTCTTCTGCCTTTACACCCTCTTTTTGGGTGATCTTACTCTCATGGTTTCAACCAATATCCCCCCCGCACACACCCCCAGCAGCCAGATACTTCTTCCAATTACTGCCAAAAGCAACTATAGTGTGAGTGAGGGCAGGAGGAATGGGGAAGCCCACCTTCAGGGTCTTGGGCAGCATCTCCTCTGACAACAGCAGAACCTGTTCATTCTGCAGAGAGACTGGAATTCCTTATGACAGAGTCTGCGGGTTGCCAATCTGAATGGACATCAAGGATGGTCTTCAGCAAAAAACACAGTGACATTGAAAGGGAACTTAGTATTTTTCTTCCTTTTAAAAATATATATATAACAAAACATGATTGTGTTAATCAGTGAGCAGATGTGCAATCGCTGGGAAAATTAAGTTTGGCTTAAGTATAAAGTATAAAATAGACTAGGGATAATAGTTAAAACTCAGAAAGAACTAACAATAGCCAGATCAAATGGGGATTTTATATATAAATATTAAAGGAAACAACACGCCTATCATCACGGTGATCACTTTGCTTGTGAGTTTCATCCCTTTCCGTACCCTTCATCTGTCTTTTGTCTGTTCAGAGAGAGAACTTTTGGGGCTATGGGTTGTGTCTTTCTGTGTGTGTTGCCTAGTCAAGTTTATGTTAAACCTACTTCATTTTCATGAATTTTGTTTGCAAGCTCTATGAGGAAGGGACTGTGTCTTGTACAGCAAGTGGCATAATGGGGCCCGAATCCTGAGTGGGAATTCTGGGAGTTACTGCAATATAAACATTTAACAGTAGCGGATTTCTTTATGTTGGTTATGAGGGACTTTCTTTTTGGGTGTTTGTCCTCACAGACCCTGACCTTGGTGTGGGTAGACAGGCTAGAATAAGGGCACAGACCATAGAATAGGAGGAACTATTAGTATGGAAGGATTACTAAAGGGTAGGTAGGCAATGCTTGTAATTAAAAAAAAAAATTAGAGGGGAAGTTACAAGAACAGAGAATCTGGCCTGAATTGCTTTGAAAGCAGCCTGGGCCAATTTGTAAATATCTCCAGAATTGCCAACAATTAGTTCCAAATCTAATGGCCACGCATAAAGGGAAACTATCGCAGGCAAATAACACAGATAAGGGCCATTCATTGAAAGTGAAACAAGGGGACATTCAAGCAAACCGAAAAGCAGAAAATCTAAAACTGGGAAGAGGAAATACTACTACTACTTTTTTTTTTAAAACAACACATGAGTGGCCTGGGGAGTGCGTTGGCACAAGATACATACATGGGTTGAGACCTTGGCTTAGTCATGGTTCTGTTCACAATGGCTCTGCTGCATGCAAAAGGGTATCCTGGTGGTCTCTACTGAGATATTCCCCAATGTAACATTTGATAATTCTTGAAACAGAAACAAAAGAAATTCCATACAAAGAGCTACACAAACAGAAAGTGACCGTGCTCGATCCTTAGGCCACCAAAATGGGCACTGCAGGGAAGGGCACCACATGCATCCTCACTGTTTGGCATCCATAAACCGAGCTATAATAGTGACTTCCTGTCAGTACACTTCTCTGTACTGCTATGGCACATCACTGGCTCAGGCAACTGGCCCCTCTTGCCATAGCTTCTGCACAGCAGTTTGTTGAAGAAGCACCCTTTTGGACAATGAAATAGCATTTAGACACATAGAGCCAGCTGCTTTTCTGAATATCATTCAAGGGTGCCTGAACTATGTCATTGTCTTTGCTGTGGACCGAGCCTCATGGCAAGTTGGCAGAAGTGCTTTCCTGCTCTGTTAAAAAATTCCTCTTCATGGACTCTAAGCTCTCAATCCTGTAAATACTTATGCCTGGAGTCAATGCAACTAATCAAGTGATTCAAGTTAAGCACATGCATAAGTGTTTGCAGGATTGGAGCCTAAAGCTGTATTCCTAGCTCCTTCTATGGTCAGTTCCTCCATATTGTTGCCCTTTTGCTCAGTAGTAGCAGATAACTATGGATGCCTCTACCCAGATCCTGGTGTGGATTTGCAGAGACTGCGGCCTGCATTTCCCACTCACAGAAAGCCAGGCTGGGGGGACCATCCAGTGTGAGAGGTGCCTGCTGGTGGAATCTCTTAGGAAGCTGGTGGGAGAGCTACAGGAGGAGGTGGCTAGGCTGAGAAGCATCCGTGCCCACTAGGAACTCCTTGAGAGTATTCAACTGACAAAATCATCCAAATCACAGGACTTGGTGGTGATGGGGGACTTCAACTACTCAGACCTCTGTTAGGAAAATAACACGGCAAAGCACAGATTATCCAACAAGTTCTTGGAATGTATTGGGAACAATTTTTTATTTCAGAAGGTGGAGACAACTACTAGGGAAGAGGCTGTCCTAGGTTTGATTTTGACAATAAAGGAGGAACTGGTAGAGAATTTGAAAGTGGAAGGCAGCTTGGGTGAAAGTGATCATGAAATGGTAGAGTTCATGATTCTAAGGAATGGTAGGAGGGAGAATAAATACACAATAAAGACAATGGATTTCAAAAAGGCAGACTTTAGCAAACTCAGGGAGTTGGTAGGTAAGATCCCATAAGAAGCAACTCTAAGGGGAAAAACAATTGAAGACAGTTGGCAGTTTATCAAAGAGACATTATTAAGGGCACAAGAGCAAACTATCCCACTGCGTAGGAAAGATAGGAAGTATGGCAAGAGACCACCCTGGCTTAACCAGGAGCTCTTCATTGATCTACAAATCAAAAAAGGGTCCTACAAAAAGTGGAAACTAGCTCAAATTACAAAGGATGAATATAAACAAATAACACAAGTAGGTAGGGACAAAATTAGAAAGGCCAAGGCACAAAACAAGATCAAACTAGCTAGATATATAAAGGGTGACAAGAAAACATTCTACAAATACATTAGAAGCAAGAGGAAGACCAAGGACAAGGTAGGCCTGTTATCAATGATGGGGGGAAAACAACAACAGAAAATGTGGAAATGGTAGAGGTACTTAATGACTTCTTTGTTTCGGTTTTCACCAAGAAGGTTGTGGTGATTGGACGTCTAACATAGTGAATGCCAGTGAAAATGAGGTAGGATCAGAGGCTAAAATAGGGAAAGAACAAGTTAAAAATTATTTAAACAAGTTAGATGTCTTCAAGTCACCAGGGCCTGATGAAATGCATCCTAGAATATTCAAGGAGCTGACTATGTCATTGTCTTTGCTGTGGACCGAGCCTCATGGCGGAGATATCTGAGCCAGTAGCGATTATCTTTGAAAAGCTGTGGAAGACGGGAGAGATTCCAGAAGACTGGAAAAGGGCAAATATAGTGCCCAGCTATAAAAAAGGAAATAAGGACAACCCAGGAAATTACAGACCAGTCAGCTTAACCTCTGTACCCAGAAAGATAATGGAGCAAATAATTAAGCAATCAATTTGCAAACATCTAGAAGATAATAAGGTGATAAGTAACAGTCAGCATGGATTTGTCAAGAACAAATTGTGTCAAACCAACCTGATAGTTTTCTTTGACAGGGTAACAAGACTTGTGGATAGTGGGGGAAGCGATAGATAAGGTATATCTTGACTTTAGTAAAGCTTTTGATACCATCTCACATGACCTTCTTATAAACTAACTAGGGAAATGCAACCTAGATGGAGCTACTGTAAGGTGGGTGCAAAACTGTTGGAAAGCTGTTCCCAGAGAGTAGTTATCAGTGGTTCACAGTTATGCTGGAAGGGCATAACAAGTAGGGTCCCAAAGAGATCACAGTTGTGGGTCTGGTTCTGTTCAATATTTTCATCAACGATTTAGATAATGGCATAGAGAGTACACTTATAAAGTTTGTGGATGATAACAAGCTGGGAGGGGTTGCAAGTGCTTTGGAGGATAGGATTAAAGTTCAAAATGATCTGAACAAACTGGAGAAATGTCTGAAGTTAATAGGATGAAATTCAATAAGGACAAATGCAAAGTACTCCATTTAGGAAGGAATAATCAGTTGCACACATACAAAATTGGAAATGACTGCTTAGCATGGAGTACTGTACGAAAGGATCTGGGGTCATAGTGGACCACAAGCTAAATATGAGTCAACAGTGTAACACTGTTGCAAAAAAAAGCAAACATCGTTCTGGGATGTATTAGCAGGAGTGTTGTAAGCAAGACGCGAGAAGTAATTTTTCTGCTCTACTACGTGCTGATTAGGCCTCAACTGGAGTATTGTGTCCAGTTCTGGGCGCCACATTTCAGGAAAGATGTGGACAAATTGGAGAGAGTCCAGAGAAGAGCAACAACAATGATAAATGGTCTAGAAAACATGACCTATGAGGGAAGATTGAAAAAATTGAGTTTGTTTAGTCTAGAAAAGAGAAGACTGAGAGGGGACATGATAACAGTTTTCAAGTACATAAAAATTTGTTACAAGGAGGAGGGAGAAAAATTGTTCTTCTTAAGCTCTGAGGATAGAACAAGAAGCAATGGGCTTAAATTACAGCAAGGGAGGTTTAGGTTGGACATTAGGAAAAACTTCCTAACAATCAGGGGGTTAAGTGCTTGAATAAATTGTCTAGGGAAGTTGTGGAATCTCCTTCATTAGAGATTTTTAAGAGCAGGCTAGACAAACACCTGTCAGGGATGGTCTAGATCAGGGGTCTCAAACACGTGGCCCACGGGCCACATGCGGCCCGCGGAGTTATTTCCTGCGGCCCGCCATAGGCGCCGACTCCACTGGCAGCCAAGCTCCAAACATTACTGAGTGTTTATATTTTATTAAAACCCCTCTTTGCATTACAGTTTTTAAACAGTTAATACTTTGACTGTTAATAGAATACTATATTACTCTTCATTTTTTTCATTTTTGACTATACTTTTGTATCATTGTATGAAAAGGTTTCAGTGATGCGGCCCTTGGGCCAATTTACTAGTTCTCATGTGGCCCTCGTGGTGATTTGAGTTTGAGATCCCTGGTCTAGATAATACTTAGTCGTGCCATGAGTGCACGGGACTGGACTAGATGACCTCTTAAGGTCCCTTCCAGTCCTATGATTTTATATCTGGGGCCTCAGGGAATGTCTACACTGCAATAAAACTCCTGCAGCTGCCAGCTGATTCAGGTTTGCAGGGCTTGAGCTGCGGGGCTATAAAAATGCAGTGTAGACGTTTGGACTCAGGCTGGAGCCTGACTATCTGGTACCCTCATTATTTGGAACTATGGAGTTGTCCAGTCTCCTAATACACTGATTTGGGGTGCTCAGTTTGTTATATGCAAACAGAGTTTTCATGTTTTTTAGTGGTTTTTCCCTTTCCCCAGGTAAAAAGATATGTGTATTTCTATATTCTCAGGGACTTCTGAATGCTTGCAAGTGGGGAAGAATCACCTTCAAAGAGATGAGGGAGATTTTATTTTAATGTCCCAGAGCGAGAAGTAGGAGTACTTGGGTGGGGGCTCAAGCTCTAGATTTATTTTAGAAAAGGCTCCTTAGACATATTGAACCCAGCCTTTGATGCGGTCATTGGCACCTGGCAGAAAGGTTATACTTGCTTAACTAAACTAATCACAATACGCAGCATGTCTTCCCAAGACTGAACACTTACTTGCATGCTAAGAAGAAACTTGGATGACTATGTGGGCATAGGCACCGACTTCGTGGGTGCTCCAGGGTTGGATCACCCACGGGGAAAAATTGGTGGGTGCTGAGCACCCACCGGCAGCTCCCCGCCAGCCTCCCCCCCCCCGCCACCACGCGCGCCCACAACTCACCTTCCGGGTTCCGGTGCCTCCGGCTGAAGGCGCTTTTTTTAGCGCTGCCTGCCCGCCTCTCAGCTGTTCAGCAAGGGGGGGCGGCCCGGGGGAAGCGCAGCGGGGCGACGCCTCAGGGGAGGGGTATGGGGCTCCCCCGAGGCGCTGCGCTGCTGCGCTTCCCCCGCGCTACCCTGGACAGGACAGGTTACCTCACATGTGCCAACTGTGGGCTCTGATACCTTCTTCTGTAGCATTTTGTGCTGGCCATTGTCAGAGACAGGATACTGGACTGGACGGATCTCATATCTGATCCAGTTTGGCAATTCCTATGTTCCTATATTACAACTAGTTTTCAGAGCTGATGTTTGATCTTCCACTCTTGTAGAATTTGACAACTGGTTAGTGATTTGTGAATTTACTTGAGTGCAGTCGTAGCTGCATATACACTTAATTATTTTTGTAATATGGTGACTAACAAGACATTTTGCCGGAGATTTTGAACTACTCCACGTAGCTACTCTTAGGCCAAACTGGAAATATCACCACTTACTGAAACAATATATTTTTTTTAATCAATCTTTCTTTATATGTGAATCTTTAGCACCACCTAGTGTTTGATAATCTCAGTAATTCTTTTAACGATTTCACTGCACGCTGATTGTCACTATATAAACCAGATTTAGGTAATAACAACAAAAACTGGAGATGCTGCCAAACATCAGCTAACTTGTTTAAAATAATTTTTTCGTCGGTCACATACTACACATATACTGGAGCACTATATGCAAAGATCTTTTCACGGTTCTGAATTCAAAGATCTGCCTCTCTCCCATACTCGAATTAGTAGATCAATTAAATCTTCCATTGAGCATTAAGAAATGAGTGCCAACATGTCTATTAATAACAAACATTATAATACTCAGCAATGGAAATTGAACATACCTGGAGTTTATTTTGAATAACTGAAAGACTGTCAAGTGCAGGTTTGATAGAGAAAGTGACTTTACAGCATTGACAAAATGGTGAAAATACACTAAAATTTGGTATCACATTGATACATTCATAGATTCCAAGGTCAGAAGGAACCATCATGATAATCTATAATGACCTGGTGTATAAAACACGCCATAGAACTGCTCCAGAAAAATTCCTAAAGTGTACACCATATTTCCAGTCTGAATTTGTCTAGCTTCAGCTTCCAGCCATTGGATCACATTATACCTTTCTCTGTTAGATTGAAGAGCCCATTATTAAATATTTATTCCTCATGTAGATACTTATAGACTGTGATCAAGTCACCCTTTAACCCTCTCTTTGTTAAACTAAATAGATTGAGCTTTTTGAGTCTAGTACAATAAGCAGGGCCAGTGCAAGGAAGTTTCGCGCCCAGCACTGCACCCCCACCCAGCTAATGCCACCCCCCTGGCAGCCAGCTAACTCCCCCCCCATCCCCCCACGGCAGCCAGCTCCCCATTCCCCCCAGGCAGCTCTCCATCCCCCGTGGATGCTCCTCAGCTCCCTGCCCGTGGGTCGCGGTGGCCGGCTCCCCACCCCCTCCACGGTGGCTAACCCCCCCCCCCCCCCGCCCGTGGGTTGCGGCGGCTAACCGCCCCCCGCCCATGGCAGCCAGCTCCCCATCCCCCTGAAGCAGCCCCCCGCCCGTGGGCTACGTCAGCTCCTCAGCCCTCCACCCGTGGGCCACGGCGGCTCCCCATCCCATGGCAGCTATCCCGTGAGCCGGGGCAGCCTCCCACGCCCGCGGCAGCAGCTCACCTCCGCCGGCGCTGCGCCAGCAGCTGCCACATCGCCACTGGAAGTCGCCACCCCCCAAATGCCGGTGCCCTAGGCAACCGCCTAGGGTTGCCTAATGGAAGTGCTGGCCCTGACAATAAGGCATGTTTGGCTCTTCTCTGAACGCTCTCCAATTCATCAACAACCTTCTGGAATTGTGGACACCAGAACACAGTATTCCAGAAGTGGTCACACCAATGACAAACATAAAGTCTCCTACTTGAGATTCCCCTGGTTATGCATTGCAGGATCACATTAGCTCTTTTGGCCACAGAGTCACACTGGAAGTTCATATTCAGCTGATTATCCACCACAACCCCAAAATCTTTTTCAGAGTCACTGCTTCCCAAGATACAGTCTGCCATTCTATAAGGGCATGGCTACACTTGCTGATGTAGTGCACTGTGAGTTAAACCAGCCTTTGGAGACCACAGCAAGGAAAGCACTGCCATGTGTTCACACTGTCAGCTGCAAGCGCAGTAGCGTGGCCACATTTGCGGCACTTGCAGGGGCATTGGGAGAGGTGCATTCTGGGCAGCTATCCCACGGAGCACCTCTTCCCATTCTGGCGCTGTGGTTTGTGGGAAGAGGGCGAGGGAGGGTGGGGCATTCTGGGTCCTGTCCCAATGCCCCGTGATGCATCGCTTTGCATACCAGCAATCCCTGTGTTTCCGTCCACATTTGGTGCCATCTTTTGTGCGGCGCGCTCTGTCTTCCCTTTAGGTCTGCGGGAATGGATCCCGAACTGCTGAGGAATATGCTGATGGGTCTCGCCAGCACGTCACGAATGGCAGTCAAGTTACTCCTTAAGCTACAAACTGACAGTGAGGAGTCCGACGATGTCGACTCGCATAACTCATACGACACGAGATTACTTGTGGCATTCATGGACATGCTCACCACAGTGGAACGTCGCTTTTGGGCTCGGGAAACAAGTACTGAGTGGTGGGATCTCATCATCATGAAAGTCTGGGATGACGAGCAGTGGCTGCAGAACTTTCAGATAAGAAAAGCCACTTTCATGGGACTGTGTGATGAGCTCGCCCCCACCCTGCACCGCAAGGACACGAGCTTGCGAGCTGCCCTGCCGGTGGAGAAGTGGGTGGCTATTGCAGTCTGGAAGCTGGCAACTCCAGACAGCTACCGATCGGTCGCTAACCAGTTTGGAGTGGGAAAGTCGAGCATTGGAATCGTGATGATGCAAGTTTGGGGTGAGGAATGGGACAATCACAGATTTGTGTTTGTCTTGTTATCGTACTCAGCCTTCCTGTCTGGAATGCTGTGCAATGAGTGCTGTACTTCACGCTGGCTAAAGTGCATGGTGAGTGCAGTGGGTAAGGGTTGTAGTTTGCAGGGCTGAGTGGTGAAGCTACAGGTGTTGGAGGCAGCTGGTGGCAATAAGAACATGGATGTTGTGGAAAGTGGGTTGGTGGTGACATGGGGGCACAAGGGAAAGAGTTTGGGGACAAGGGCTGTGGGGGGGGGGGGGTGCCAGGCACGGAAGTGCTCCACCTGCATTGCTATGAGCGCCTGTATCGAGTCCGCTTGGTGCTTCATGATGCTTAGCAGCCGCTCCGTGCTTTGATGCCGGCGATCCGCATTCTGCTGGCGGACCCTCCTTTCACTTTCCTGCCACTCCTGCACTTGTTGATTTTAATTAAGGGACTGCTCATTACTTCATGCAGCATGTCCTCTTTGCTTCTACACGGCCACTTCCTGATTCTTTGGAGTCTTTTGGCCGGTGATAACAAGGACGGCTGGGATCTCAAGGTTGCATCTGTAAAGCCAAAAGGCAACACTTAACAGAGGTAGCATTGTTCACACCAGACCGAGCAATGATTCCCCCATACTTAAAGACAAGCACAGTGTACACAATAGCAGAAATTGCCTGTCCCAAGGCGAGCGCACATAACCCACAGGAGCCCCAAAATGGTGAGTATGCACAGGGGCAAGGGGGACTGACTGTTTCATGGCTGTACTGTCCTCTGGGGTTCTGTGCCTTTGGGAGAGCCAACAGCTTCAGAGGACCCCTATACTGAACATTTCCACAGGATGAGTTCATCCTGGAAGATATCTCACTGCTGAGGGTGACCTGGGAAGCAAGGGAGGGTCTCCTACTACAATGCAGCTTCCGCCCTGGCCCATATGCAGCTTGCCTGTGTGCAGCAATGGTACCCCCGCCCATCACGGCACAGTGGCGCGGACATGTTAGCCTGACTGGGACAAGGAGCACAGTAGCTCTGCCAAGGAACCTGCGCAAGCGGATTTCCCAGCTTCTGCATGAGACCTTTGAAGAGATCACCGAGGCCGATTCCGTGATGTGTGAGAGCACATCAACGCCCTATTTCGCATCTAGGCACGCATGCAGCCCTAACCCTCCTCGCCCCAACAGCCCGCCCTGAACAACTTCCTTCCCAAATTAAAAGCCTCTTACCGGGCACCTCCTCTGGTGTTTGTTCTTCCCCAAGCACCATCCACTGCGACTGGCTACCTTCCTCCTGGCTTGAAAACAGTTCCTGGCTGCATGCATCTAGGGATGCCGGGCTGTCCTGAAAATAGTTTTTGGATCTTATTTGGATCTTATTATTGGATCTTATTATTATTATTATTGGATCTTATTTGGACCTATCTAATGGATCTATAGCCATCAATACTTTTAGTCTACTTCCCAATTATCTTAGGCCCAGGATCTGATTCACACTTCTAACTAGCTAACATAATGTCCTACATTTATGACAAAGTGTATAGACTGAGTGCAGTTCAAGAGGCTTGCACACTTGGTCTTATGTTTATCTACACCTAGAAATTGGAAGGCAGTGTGAAACCATTAAAAGTGGTGAACGTACAGTGGTTTACAATCTTCGTTAACTATAACTTGTTCTGTTTCATAGCTACTTTACAACAATTTTAATTGGAACCTGTTACACAATAAAGACACGTTAACTCTGTGACAATTTTTACAGCACATACACAAGCATGTACGCTTTCTTACTGATTAGGTACCAAGTTTCAGGAAGTAGTCAATTGGTTTGGGTCGTAACCTAAGAGAAAGGTTGTGTGTTACTTTCTGTCAGCTTTGAGCTCAATTACTGTTCACAGTAGGAGTTGAAACTGCAAACACAGGTGGAGGGACAGACATGACTAAAATCTTTTCCCAGGGTGCTAGTGTTGTTGGAGATAGAAAGACAGTTACTTGATATCAGCTGGAGGTCTCCCAGGTGGCCGGCCCAGGACTTCAGTCTTCTCCCTTCCATGTGTCTTTGGCTTTCAGGAAGTGATGTGCTGAAGGATACAGGCCTTTTATCCCATTTCTGCTAGGTGGTCTAACTCATGAAATTAAAAAAATAATAGATGTTGGGTTCTTCTTATTTGCCTTCTGGTTTCTGAGCCTTTATGGTTCACATTTTCAAGCTTTTCTCTGCACCCATGAGGTCATGGAATGTAGCAGTTTCGCTCTAGGTTCCTCCTAATGTCTGTATTTATGGCCCAGTTACATTCTCCCTGCTTTCCAAGACTGGATCCCCAGGAGCCATTTAGACCTTTCTTCCGATTCCTATAACCAGGGTACAAAATATATCGGAAGGACAGAACAAGTCGTGCTGGTGGGGGAGTGGCATTATACGTGAAAGAAAGCATAGAATCAAATGAAGTAAAAATCGTAAACGAATTAAACTGTACCATAGATTTTCTATGGATAGAAACTCCATGCTCTAATAATAAGAATATAGCGGTAGGGATATATTACCGACCACTTTACCAGGATGGTGATAGTGACTGTGAAATGCTCAGGGAGATTAGAGAGGCTATTAAAATAAAAAAAAACCCTCAATAATAATAATGGGGGATTTCAATTATCCCCATATTGACTGGGTACGTCACCTCAGGACGGGACGCAGAGATAAAGTTCCTCGACACCTTAAATGACTGCTTCTTGGGGCAGCTAGTTCTGGAACCCACCAGAGGAGAGGCAATTCTTGATTTAGTCCTAAGAGGAGAACAGGATCTGGTCCAAGAGATGAATATAGCTGGACCGCTTGGTAATAGTGACTGTGGCGGGGTGGATACCCCACTCCTGCCCTGAGGGGCTGGAAACAGCCCCAGGAGAGGGCTGAGGCTGGAAGCTGGGCTGATTGGCAAAGCAGCCACAGCTATGGCCAGTTTAATCAGGGCCCAGCTGGCCCTTATAAGAGAGCAGTGGGCCTAAAGCAGACAGACTTTCTTTAGCTTCTGAGAGGGAGGGATCTGGCTGCAGGGACCTGTGGGAGTACCTAGTTGGAGCAGGGCTGGGGAAAGGCCAGGGGAGCAGGGAGGCTCCAGGCTGGCAAGCCCCAGGCTGCAGGGCGTGGCATAAGGCTCAGAGAGGTACTGGGGTTCAGAGGCAGCAGGTCCAACCCCCCTCGCCTGTGATGAGTGGCTTGGTACTGCAGTCTGCCCCAGGGAGTGGAGGTTAGCTGGTGACTGGCAGTAGTCTATGACTGAGGTGAGGTGGGGATAGTGGGTTAGGGGTTCCCCAGGGAGGGGAGACCCTGATCTGTGGGGTACTGCCAGGGGGCAACATCCCAATTAAAGGGGCACCGGGGTCCTGGGAGGGACACGGGGCCAGAGTGGTCAGGTGGATCACCGGCCTGAAGAGGGCGCTCCAGAGCTGGGTGAGCTAATTCCCGACTGAGACCAGCAGGAGGCGCTGCCGGGTGAGTCCACTTGTCACAGTGACCATAATATAAATAAATGTAATATCCCTGTGGCAGGAAAAACACCACAGCGGCCCAGCACTGTAGCATTTAATTTCAGAAAGGGGAACTACACAAAAATGAGGAGGTTAAACAGAAATTAAAGGGTTCAGTGCCAAAAGTGAAATCTCTGCAAACTGTGTGGAAACTTTTTAAAGACACCATATTAGAGGCTAAATGTATACCCCAAATTAAAAAAACATAGTAAGAGAACCAAAAAAGAGCCACTGTGGCTAAACAACAAAGTAAAAGAAACAGTGAGAAGCAAAAAGGCATCCTTTAAAAAGGTGAAAGTTAAATCCTAGTGAGGAAAATAGAAAGGCGCATAAACACTGGCAAATGAAGTGTAAAAATACAATTAGGTAGGCCAAAAAAGAATCTGAGGAACAGTTAACTAAAGACTCAAAAAGTAATAGCAAAAACCTTTTTTTAAGTACATCAGCAGCAGGAAGCCTGCTAAACAACCAGTGGCGCCACTGGATGATCGAGGCGCTAACGAAGCAGCACTCAAGGATGATAAGGCCATTGCAGACAAACTAAATGAATTCTTTGCATCGGTCTTCCTGGCTGAAGATGTGAGGGAGATTCCCAAACCTGGGCCATTCTTTTTAGGTGACAGATATGAGAAACTATCCCAGATCGAGGTGTCATTAGAGGAGGTTTTGGAACAAATTGATAAACTAAACAGTAATAAGTCAGAAGGACCAGATGGTATTCACCAAGAGTTCTGAAGGAACTCAAATATGAAATTTCAGGACTACTAACTGTAGTCTCTAACCTATCATTTAAATCAGCTTCTATACCAGATGACTGGAGGATAGATAACATGACGCCAATTTTTAAAAAGGGCTTCAGAGGTGATCCCGGCATTTACAGGCCTGTAAGCCTGACTTCAGTACCGGGCAAACTGGTTGAAACTATAATAAAGAACAATATTGTTAATATGTTATAGATGAACATGATTTGTTGGGGAAGAGTCAACATGGTTTTAGTAAAGGGAAATCATGCCTCACCAATCTACTAGAATTCTTTGAGGGGTTCAACAAGCATGTAGACCAAGGGGATCCAGTGCACATAGTGTACTTAGATTTTCAGAAAGCCTTTGACAAGGTGCCTCAAAGGCTCTTACGCAAAGTAAGCTGTCATGGGATAAGAGGGAAGGTCCTCTCATGGACTGGTAACTGGTTAAAAGATAGGAAACAAAGGGTAGGTATAAATGGTCAGCTCTCAGAATGGAGAGGTAAATAGTGGTATCCCCCAGGGGTCTGTTCTGGGACCAGGTTTATTCAACATTCATAAATGATCTGGAAAAAGGGGTAAACAGCGAGGTGGCAAAATTTGCAGAGGATACTAAATTACTCAAGATAGTTAAGACCCAGGCAGACTGCGAAGAGCTACAAAAGGATCTCTAAAAACTGGGTGACTGGGCAACAAAATGGCAGATGAAATTTAATGTTAATAAATGCAAAGTAATGCGCATTGGAAAGCATAATCCCAACTATACATACAACATGATAGGGTCTAAATTAGCTTTTACCACTCAAGAAAGAGATCTTGAAGTCATTGTGGATAGTTCTCTGAAAACATCCACTCAATGTGCAGCAGCAGTCAAAAAAGCAAACAGAATGCTGGGAATAATTAAGAAAGGGATAGATAATAGTACAGAAAATATCATGTTGCCTCTATATAAATCCATGGTACGCCCACATCTTGAATACTTTGCGTAGATGTGGTCACCCCATCTCAAAAAAGATATATTGGAATTGGAAAAGGTTCAGAAAAGAGCAACAAATATGATTAGGGGTTTAAAACAGCTTCCGTATGAGGAGAGATGGCTAAGGGGAGATATGATTGAGGTCTATAAAATCATGACTGGTGTAGAGAAAGTAGATAAGGAAGTGTTTACTACTTCTTAGCACAAGAATTAGGGGTCACCAAATGAAATTAATTGGCAGCAAGTTTAAAACAAAAGGAAGTATTTCTTCACACAACATACAGTCAACCTGTGGAACTCCTTGCCAGAAGATGTTGTGAAGGCCAAGACCATAACAGGGTTCAAAAAAGAACTAGATAAATTCATGGAGGATAGGTCCATCAATGACTATAAGCCAGGATGGACAGGAACAGTGTCCCTAGCCTCTGTTTGCCAGACGCTGGGATTGAGCAACAGGGGATGGATCACTTGATGATTACCTGTTCTGTTCATTCCCTCTGGGGCACCTAGCACTGGCCACTCTTGGAAGACAGAATACTAGGCTATATGGACCTTTGGTCTGACCCAGTAGGGCCGTTCTTATGTTCTATTCAGACAGTCAGCCATAATTTTATGCACGTGCATAATCGTAAAATGTCTTACATCAAAGGCTGACTAAGCAGATTTACATGGAAAAATTAGAGGAGGGAAATGTTCTTTAGCGATCTATCGTACCATTAGTCACATACTTTCCTGACACTGAATTTAGACCCACAAGCCAAACAGGAAGAAGAATCTGCATTTTACTTTTATTGTCACAGGGCATACCACTCGTCGCTTGCAGCAGCTCCTGCTAGTCATTCTGGGGATTAGCTCATTCAGTCAACAGCCTCTTCCAGGGCTTGTTCCAACTCTCTGTCTGGCCTGCAGCCCCTCTCTCCATCTCAGGAACTGCAGTGTCCTCTGTGACTCAGCGCCCCAGCTAGCTCACTCAAAGTTTCCCCTTCCAGGGTATAGTTCCTCAGCAGTCCTAGACAGTCTTCCCATTCACCACTTCTGTGTCACTCCCTCACAGGCTGGTAGAGGAGCCCAGGCCCACCTTCATCTCTGGATTGCAGCCTAGGGACCCTCAGCTCAGCAGTCAAGGCTTTCTTTCTCTCGCCTCACTGCTCTTTTCCTGGTCTTCTTCCTACCTAGGGTTGCCAACTTGATAATATTTAAAAACCAGACACTCCAGCAGAAGTGCCAGAACCTCCCTTGCCCTGCTCCTTCCCCTCAAGGCCCCACCTATTCCCACCAAAGTCCTGCCCTTGCCCCTCCTCTTCACCCCCTATCTCTTGCTGCCTTTCCCCTCCCACGTTTGGAGGGACTTGCCTGCGGAGTCAGGGCTGGAAGTTGCAGCGGCCCAACAAAGGTAGGAGGCAGCCCCAGCTGAGTAGGGGCTGTAGCAGGGGATGACCTGGTGCCTCCACCACCTACAGTAACCAGACTTTGGATGTCCAGTCAATAGATGTGACCAGACACTGTCAGGTCCCCTTTTTCACCAGACTTTCTAGTGGAAAACCAGACACCTAGCAACCCTATTCCTACCACTGGTTCCCCTTTTCTTCCGGGGTTTACCGGTTCCAAAAGCCTCCTCCCAGAGAGTGACTGCAGCCAACACACCCTGCAATCTATAAACAATCCTTCTCGTCTCCTTGAACTGTCTGCCCTTTCCCAGCAGCCCCCAGTGGTTCCTATTTCTTATCTTTATTTGTCCTGCCATCCAGCTCATTCCTCCACAGCTGGGCTCCCTTACTCACTTTGGGGATTATTTGCCTGCTTGATTCCCCTCAGCTGTGGCCTGTCAAGTTAATTATCCTCCTTGGCTCTCAACCCTACTGGAGTGGGGGGAGGGGGCAACGAAAAGACACCCCCTTACGTTATGTTCTGCTATGTTTTACCAACAGATAGCCTAAAATAGAAATCATGTAGAATCAAGGTAAGTAAAATAAAAAATCTCCAGGAGAGGGCATCGGTCTCCATCTTAAAATCGCCATTTTAAGAGAGAGGGTGATTAACCATTGGAACAAATTGCTTAAGGATGTGGTGGATTCTCCATTACTTTAAGTATGTCTACACTTTGAGCTCGGGCTATGATTCCCAGCTCAAGGAGACATACCAACACTAGCTCTGATTGAACTAGTGCTCTAAAAATAGAGTGTAGCTGCGGCAGCCGGAGTCACTAGCCACCCCAAGTACATACCTGTCCAAGACACTAGGCACATACTAGGGGCAGCTAGCCCCTCCCACTGCAGCTACACTAAATTTTTAGCATGCTAGCTCAACCAGAGCCACCATGGGTATTTCTCCTCGAGCTGGGAATGACACCCCAACTTAAATTGTAGACATACCTGTCACAGGGTGGCTGGCCCCTGTAAATGAAGCAGGTCTAGCTCCCCTGTGCCAGAACAGTTATTCCCACGTTAGCTAATTAAGAGAGCAGGTGAGCACCTGGGGGCTACAGATGATCAGGGAGAATCTGAGGGGAGACCTGGTAAAAAGAAGTCAGTGAGAAGCAGTCAGGAAAAGAGACAGGTCAGAGCTGCTGCGGAGTTAGAGCACTGGAGAAGGTCAATCGGGAAAGCTGCAGAAAGAGGGCGGAATTCTCAGGAAGCTAGGGGAGGGACTGGCTATGGATCTTGTGAGCCAAAACCGGAAATTGCTGACGGCCAGGAAACAGTCCTTAATTTGTGCCAGGGCTTGCCAGGCCTGAGCCTGGCACCTTTAGGCTTAGCACAGGGATGGGCAAACTTTTTGGCCCAAGGGTCACATCTGGGTATAGAAATTGTATGGTGGGCCATGAATGCTCATGAAATTGGGATTGAGGTGTGAGAGCGCTGGCTGGGAGTGCGGGCTCCAGGGTGTGGCCAGAAATGAAGAGTTCAGGGTGCAAGAGGGGGCTCTGGGGTCGGGCAGGTGGGATGGGGTGTGTGTGTGGGGGGGTGAGGGCTCCAGCTGGGGGTGCAGGCTCTGTGTGGGGCTGGGGATGAAGGGTTTGGCATATAGGAGGGTGCTCTGGGCTGGGACTCAGGGGTTTGGAGGGCAGGAGATGGATCACGGCGAGGGCAAGGGATTGGGGCACCAGGGGTTGAGAGGCCTGGCTGGGGGGTGCGGGCTGGGGGGTGGGTCTGAGGATGAGGTGTTTGGGGTGCAGGAAGATGCTCTGGGCTGGGACCAAGGGGTTTAGAGGGCAGGAGGTGAATCAGGGCTGGGGCAGAGGGTTGAGGTGCAGAGGGGGTGGCTCAGGGGTGCAGACTCCAGGCAGCGCTTACCGCAAGCAGCTCCTGGAAGCAGCAGCATGTCCCCCATCCGGCTTCTATGCGGAGGCGCGGCCAGGTGGCTCTGCTGCATGATGCCCCCTCCGCAGGCACTGCCCCCATTGGCCATGATTCCCGGACAATGGGAGCTGCAGGGGCAGCACTTGGGGTGAGGGCAGCATGTGGAGCGGAGCCCCCTGCCTGCCCCTATGTGTAGGAGTCGGAGAGGGAACATGCTGCTGCTTCTGGGAGCCGCTAGGAGAAGCCCCAGACCCTGCTGCCCATCTGGAGTGCCAGAGTGGGGCAAGCTCAAGACCCTGCTCCCCAGCGGAAGCTTGAGAGACCGATTAAAATGGCTGGCGGGCTGGATGGGGCCTGCAGGCCATAATTTGCCCACTCCTGGCTTAGCAGTTCATAGCCCTAGCACTTCTAGGCTTGTCACATCAGTTAGGAACATAAAAAGCTTGCTTGAGCCCCGGTACCTGTTTCACTAGAAATTAAGCACTGCCAGGAAGCCAGAGGAGGGGCCAGCCTGCTGATCTCCCTGATTCAGAGAGCCACAACTACAGAAGGCTGGAGAGGAGTGAAGGCTGAGTGAAGCAGAAGGAGATGCCTATTGGCTCTGTGAGCTGAAGCCAGAGGGTCAGAGAGAGCTGAAGGCTGTGGTGAGGTGAAGCTAGAAATGCCAGAGCTGTACTGGAGAGCTGGGGCATGATGGGAGATGCCAGAGCTGTACTGGAGAGCTGGAGTGTGGTGGTTGATGCTGGAGCTGTACTGGAGAGCTGGGGCATGGTTAGAGTTGTCAGCCCTGCAGGATTGTCCTAGAGTCTTCAGGAATTAAAGATTAATCTTTAATTAAAGATTGTCATGTGATGAAACTTCGAGGAATATGTCCAACCAAAATCGGTAACCCTGTGCATGGGGGGGTGGAGGGGGAGATGTCAGAGGTGTATTGGAGAGCTGGGGCATGAGAGATGCCAGAGGCATACTTGGTATGTTGCATGGACTATTTAGACAATCCATGTGGGACTTTATGATTTGTGTGCACAGGACTTTTGTAATAAACTAACCCACAAAAGGCTATATAGGGTTGAAAAGCCTTTAAGGATTACTTTTGGGGGCTCTGAAGGAGAAACTGAGGCAGGTGCACTGGTCATGCCATGGTTTGCTGCTGGAGGGTGCTCCAGGAGGGCTTGCCCTATGACAATACCCTTTAAATCAATGGATACCTTTCTAAAAATATGCTACAGCTCAAACAGAAATTATGGACTTGATGCAGAAACTACTGGCTGAAATTCTATGACTAGTGTAGTGCAGGTGGTCAGACTAGATAATCAAATTGGTCCTTCTGGCCTTAAAAATCTATAAAAATATCTCATGGTCTTTTCCCCTTGGCAGACAGAGAGATGGGCTTCTTACACTTAAAGTTACACTACTCAGAAAACAGAATCACAGTTACATATGCATTGTATAGCTACATATGCTACTGCTTCTAAGAGTCCACCATTAAGGCTCTTCTACTGTAAAGCTATCAACACTGAATATTTCAGGCATAGAGTTTACTATTATAATTAACAGCAGTAAATATATTTGTAGTTTCAGCATAAAGTTCTATGGCTCCTATCAAAGCTGAGTGAATGTGGCCACTGATCTCTGATACATTCAGAACAACTACTTGTAGCACCCGAGTGACGATGAAATGGGAAAAGATGTATGCAAAAAGTACAGTCTGGTTGGTCAAGCATGAAAGGGAAGAAGTTGCTGCCATCGCAAGTTATGCTTCCTTCTGCTCGCTGTAAGAAATGTAGTCAATCAAAAAAATTACATCCCTTAGTCACTTTATGCCAGACTGCATGAAATGAAGGGAGAAGGCAATATCATTTTTACTAATAGCCTAGCTCATTCTCTTGTGACTCTGTGAATGTGACCCAGCTGCTGGTCTGATGATTCAAGTTATTGCCAGGAGGGGAGGAAAGATATTCTGCTTTAGAGAACAAGAGAACGAGACAGAGGAGGTGTGGAAGGAGGATCCAGAGAATAGCAACCACATTCAGCATTTCAGCTGGCAAGTAGACACTTATCAAATACATAGGGATCCTAGCGGATATCTTGAATTTGACCCTGAACAGCACAGATTCACAGTGTTCACCTGTGTAAAGTAATGAGGAGTACTGGGGAAACTGATCATGAATTAATGCCCACCAGGTCACTCAGTCCTAGTAGCAGGAGGGAGGCCAAAGAGAGGAACGACGAGTGTGAAGCTCTCTTCTCACACACCTGTTCTCCACCACATCCTGACCCTTGTCTACTCTGAACTCTTGAGAATAAGGGAACAGGCCTGCAACGGGCTTGAGAATCACCATACTTGGTGCTTACCCTGACTTGCACACCTTAAGCTCCTTCTCCTGCCCCCTGCTGCGCACTGCCTAAGGACTTATCTAATTATGTTTACAGACTGGTCATCAACCTGCTGATGCTCAGGTACCACAGGTGCTCTGACACCACAGTGATGGGTATAAAAACATACACAGAATAGAAATTGCAGGATCAAAGCCCTTGTCACCAATCAAAATTGAATCAACATTTCTACATAGTGTATATGCTATTAGTTCACCTGAGCTGTGATTTCAAACAAATTAATTTGACCTATTTTAAGACAACATTCTTATATGTTAAATTCTGCAGAAAGCAGAAGACCTAAAGAAAATGCCATCGCTTTGGCCAAAATATGGTATAACTAAATAAAAAGTTAATTCACTAATTTTTTTTAAAAAATGTCCTTTAGTTCCTGATTAGAGGTGATTGAAATTCTTCTCAATATTTTTTGGTCAAAAATCGCTTTACTTTTTGTTTTGTTTTTTTGGAAATTTTTTTTGTCAAATGTCAGTTTTTCCATGTTAACTTTTAACAAAATTTTGTTTCTCAAAGACTGTCTTCTTACTGAAGACTGGATTTTCAGTAAACAGAACACAAAGCAAAAACTATGAATATTACTGAAAAAAACCAAACCCATAGAAACTGGGTTTGTTTCAATCCTTAAAGAAACAGAATCAACTTCAAAATTTTGAAAATTTTCACAAAATTGTCCTGTTTTGTCATTGGCTTGAATCTGGCAACTGTGTTAATCACTGTGTTAGAAGGGGAATGCAGTAGGGCAGTGCTGCAGTGGGTACCCCAGAGCAACTGTAGCTGAATTCCTCTGGAGTGCACATACTGGAATGGGACCCCTGTAATCATGACACAAGGAGTAATGTACATGCCTAATCCCTGCTCCAAAATGGCTCTGCTGATCAGTACACAGGGCCGGTGCAAGGAAGTTTCGCGCCCTAGGGGAAACTTTCTTGCACCAGCCCTGTGCCGCCCCCCTCCCCCCCCCGCAACCAGGTCCCCCACCAGTGGGCACTCAGCACTTCCCCCCCCCATGACTCACTGGCCACGGAAGCTGAGCAGGGAGCCCGGGGCGGCTCGCGGCGGCTGCCCCGCGGCTCCCTGATCGGGCGCCTCGTGGAGGGGGGGCGGCAGGGCGCCTCGTGGAGGCTGCCCTGCGGCTCACCGCTCAGCCAATGAGTGGGGAGCCAGGAGGCAGCTGCTGGGAGCCACCCCGCCACCCCCCAAATCTTGGCGCCCTAGGCAACCGCCTAGGGTCGCCTAATGGGCGCACTTGCCCTGTCAGTACAGGGTTAAAATGGAGCAATGCTTCTGTCAATAGCTCACCTTGGTGGTCTCCTCACGCTTGAACAGCTGCCCCTTGAGTATAAAATCTCATGGTTTGCATCGTCATGCTGTCAGCACTCTGCAAGTTCTGTGCTTGACTGAGCCAGATGGAATGGCAGAGAGATGCTTTTTTTCAGCTGTGCTTGACTACTGTCTCAGCTGAGGCCCTCACCACAGTCATCCGTGCCTTTGTCACCTCCAGAATGCCTTCCACTCAGTGCTACTCTGAAGAACACTGGGAAACTTGAGCTGGTGCAGAATATGGCTGACCACTTTCTCTGCACTGTTTCAGACATGGAGCATACTCAGGGCCGGCGCTTTCACTAGGTGACCCTAGGCGGTCGCCTAGGGTGCCAGGATTTGGGGGGTAACATTTTGCCATCCTCGGTGGTGGGTGGCTGCCTCCTGTCTCCCGGCTCCACGCTCGAGCCGGGAGGTAGGAGGCAGCCGCCCGCTTCCTCGCGAAGCCCTACTGTGGCGAGGACTGTTGCCGTGCCGCTGGGGCTCAGCAGGGCTTTGCGAGGAAACGGGCAGCTGCCTCTTGCCTCCCGGCTCAGCCGCTGAGCGTGGAGCTGAGAGCGGAGGCGCCGCAGGTGGGGGGATGCTGCCACGGGCGGGGGACCGAGCTGCTGCAGTCAGGGGGGTAGGGAGTTGCCACCAGGGGGGACGGGGAGCTGTCTGCCGCAGGGGGGGGGTGCGGCGGCGCAGGGCTGGTGCAAGGAAGTTTCACCTTGGGCGCGAAACTTCCTTGCACCGGCCCTGAGCATACTTCACTGGCATTGCATAGGCTGCACTGGCTTCCAGTTCACTTGTAGGTACAATTTAAGGTGTTAGTTTTGAGCTATAAAGCCCTTTAAGGTTTGGGCTCTGTCTACCTTAGAGACTTCCTCTCTCCTTGTGTTAGTCAATGTTCTTTGAGATCAACTAAGAGGGTTGAGTGACACTCTCTAGATTTGTACATCTCTGAACTGGTGGCTGCCTATTCTCAATGCAGCCATTTGAATCTGCTTCATCCCCTTGGTTCACCAATCTTTAGGCCTTCTAAGAATCTTGCAAGGCCTACCTATTTATTCAGATTTCTTCTGAAAATATGGGTCAAGTTGGGAGAATTTTGCTTTTCTCCTAGCCTTCTGGGGGAGGGGCAGTTCTTGTAGTGTAATTTTTTTGGCACTGTGTTCACCTGCATTAGCTCATCTTTTGTGAGTGTGCCTAGACTGTCACAATAGGCAAACTGTACAACTCAAACAACTAAAGGCCAGATTGGGTATGGGTATTAGAATATAGCCCTCAATAAACAAAGCCTTGTTTGTGGTTCAAACTAAATTCTGATGGGTTATTTTTAGTGCCTGATTGGAACTCCCCCTGAATATTTACAAGTTTGAACTATATTCAATCTGATTAACTGTGCATACTATTATAGATGCTACTGACGGCCTGGCCAGTGGGTAGTTGGAGGACTGGCTAGAACAACACATCTGACGTGTTGTGATCGGCACACTCTCTGGGAGGGCTGATAGACCGCTCGGTGACAGTGACAGTGACTATTATAGACTGGCGGTTTAAACCCAAAGCCCTTCTAAATAGCCAAATTAAGTGTCTTTTGAGAACTGAGATTAAATAGTAGGCTCAGATTTTAACTTCAGTATCTACTGAATTCCTAAGGGCTTGTCTACATGGTGCAGAGCAAAAATTGCTAAAACTCTAATCTATCTGCTGTGAGTTGTAAAAGCTCTGCAAGAGGATTGATATTAATTGATAGTCTGGCAGTTGTGCAGGAGAGATTAATTTTAATAGTGGACTCTAATCTACATATTCTACATTGAACACATGATCTCTACAGTACTGAACCAAAAGGAAGAACTGACAATACTGTGTGTGCACATAAGTATCTGAGCAAATAAACATGAGCATGCTGTGGGAATACTATTTTATTCTTTTATAATTGTTGCATTTTCCACTTATCAATTTATAGTTACTGTGTATAAAACAATTCCTTATTATTTGTCCCTGCATTGGAAGAAAGGCGCATATCTTAGTCTCTTTAAGAATGATCAATATTTAGACTGTACGGCAAATTTCTTCTTCATTACGGACGTGGTATAGGAACTATTACCGAAAAATATTCTCTTTGGAGTTCTTATTTGTAGAAATCAGACTCTTGTTTATGCATTTGTGCCAAGATTCTATAAGGGGATGTGTGCCATTGGCCAGGTTTTCAACTGAGCTCAGTGTGAGATCCCTGAAACAGATGGTGATCTAAATTATATAATAAGAGAAATGGGAGTTGTCCCTTTAAGAATAGGGTGGGGGTACAGAGAATGAGCTACTGCAGGAGGGAGTGTTTAGAGTGTGGCCAGATGCTGCTGTAGGAGGCTGGCCTGTGTAGTGTGCATTGAAGCTGTCTGTCTGCAAGGACTATCTTTGCATCAGAGAAGGCAGTCTCTACCCTATACCAGCCTGAGTTGGTCTAAAGTCAATTTTTACAGTCCATCTGACCTAAAACGTTACTTCAGTGTAGGGGATTTAAATTTGACTGACCTGCTGTTGGAAAACACGGCACTGCTCTGTTCGGGCTTGCCTACGTAATGCAACAGTGCACACCAGAAGGGTATAAATTGTAGTGCACTCTGAAGTGTTGTGCTCTAACTGCCCTGTGTAGATCCTGCTGATGTGCTCTGAAAGGTACCTAGTGCATGTTGATGTAGTCCTGTCTGAAAAAGTACTACAGTGGTGAGATCTTTAATTTCTCCTTGTTTCAAAACAGATTGCATAGAATTGATTTGTAATAGCCTCAGTAGTCCTGAAGCTCTTAAGTTTTGCTAGTGCTCTATTTCAGTGCTACAGACAGTATTCAATTCGCCTAAACAATTACACTTTGAAGGCTATGGATCAGAAAATAGGTACTTTACCTACCTTTTCCTACCATGTGAAAAAAATTACATTAAAAGAACATTAAGGTAGCAAAGCACTTTAGCACTTCTGAAGTACTCCTCAGTACTTCAGAAATAACAGTTATGGTCACCTGTGGCTCTTTACTTTCTGTGCTCACATGCTGCAGTACAGTTCTTCACGTGTGTGTGGAGGAGAGAAGAGTCTTTAAGAGCCCTGCTTCTTCTATATGTAGCCTTACTGCTTCATAGATTTTGAGGTCAGAGGGCATCATTACACAACATCTAGTCCAGGAGAGTCGGCGCCTATGGTGGGCTGCAGGAAATAGCTCTGCGGGCCGTGTGTTTGAGACCCCTGATCTAGTCTGACCTCCTGTAACACTAGCTGGAGAATTTCACCCATCCAGGGGCAGGCACAGGAATTTCAATTTGATGGCTTTTGGAGGAGCACCTTAAACACACACAAATGAAAGGTTTTTGTGACCTTCCCTCAATTTCCCAGGATGCCTCTTGTGGGGATGCACAGCAGCAATCGGGCAGCAGCTTCCCCCGCAGTGGCACTCTGTGTCCCTGCAGCTGGAGGAAGGGAGAAAGCAGCAGGGTGGCTGGCTGCTTGCTGAGCTCCTCCTCCCCCACCCCTGCTGCTGCTGCTTCTCCATCCCTGTTGCTGGAGTCCCACTGCTGCTGCCTGCTTTGCAGACTGCCTGCTGAGGTGAGTCTGCGGTGGAGGCAGAGGCAACATGTGGGACTCCAGCAGCAGCAGCTGTAGGCGTGAGGGGAGGAATAGCTCAGCTGGCAGCCAGCCACTCTGCTGCTTCCTCCCTCCCCAGGCTGCAGGGAAGGCTATATGGAGGTTGGGAGCAGGCTGCTTGCTCCCCTCTTGTGCACGCCCCTGCACTCAAACCCATAACTTCTGACTGAGTGAATCTTTTAGAAAAAAATATCCAGTCTTTATTTAAAAACTTTAAGTGATATGGAATCCACCAAGGAGCTATAGATTTACCAACATCCTCCAACTCCCCTGCTTGCCATGACTTGAACCTAGGAATTCTGGCACCAAGAGCAAGAGATATGCCCCTAGACTACCAAGCTACTTGAAAACTACCATAAAGTAGTCATGGTTTCTTCACAGCCCTGCCTCCTTCCAGCTGTAACCCCCTCTGCTGGAGGAATAGAGGCAAGAGTAGAATTTTCCTAAGCTACATGCATGAGCATGGAACCAACAGAGAGTTGGCAGATCATGAAAATATCACATTACAGAATCCAATGATGTGCAAAACTCATATGGATTTTCACAGATCACCACCCATTTGCAACTGATCAAAGGTACATTTGCAGCCTAATAACTTTCCCTCTGCCAAATGTTAATTTGTACCTCAAATCACTCATTTAAAAAAAAGTTACAGTATTTTAATAAGTAGGGAAACTTTTCACACATTCTTTTTGTTCTTAAAAAACAGCTAAACTGTTTATGCTCCAACTTAAAAAAAAACAAAAAACACTCTGAGCTTTTAGAATGAACTTGTCAAATTTGAGTCCCAATGGCAAAAAAATGTAAGATGTTATGAACAGTTGACAAGGATCCCTTAGATTGGAAACTCTTAGTCAACCTTAACTACAGGTGGCACTGCCTGCAACAGAACAAATTACACTGCTCTACAGCCAAAATGCTTCTGAAATAAATGTAGTCAAACTTTACTAATTCTGGGTCACTGAGAACGAAAATGATGCTTAAAATTGTTGATTGGCTCTAGTTTTCAAGACATGCTATTGGGTCAGTATATACAACCCTTGACTTGGGAATGGCGGAGGATAAGTGAGTTATAAAGGGAAGGGATCTCAATTTAAACCAGAAATGACTAAAATACATCTTTGACTGGATCTATGAATAAATCTATGACTGGGTTTGGACAGTACTTGCTTTTTGGCAAAACAATGAATGATGCAATCTGAAGCTGGTATTGCGTCATACATGATATGAATTGCATCATGTTATTCCTAGAAGTCGTGGATGATGCAATCATAACGAAGCTTACATCACTCTGCTGAACAAATTGCCCTATATCAGCTCTAGAAATCATACGGTGCCATGCTCTCTTATTTGTCAGTGTTTGATTTTGCAAAGGGACACATTTCTGTTTAGCCAAAGTGAGCAGAGATGCCTCGTACTCGTGTGAACAGTGCAGATAACTTCTGCTATGTTTGTGGTGAAGTGACTTTTGCATCACAAAAGCGCAGTGTAACCACTATGGTTAAGAAAGCCTATCACCTTTCTTTTGGCTGCAAAATTGGAGCTCAGGACAAGAGGTGGGCCCCACACATATGCTGCAACACTTGTGCAACAAATCTTCGCCAGTGGTTGAACAGGAAAAGGAAATCTATGCCTTTTGCAGTGCCAATGATTTGGAGAGAGCCAACAGATCATACCAGCAATTGTTACTTCTGCATGGTGCCTCCAGTTGGGAAAGGTGTGTCAAAGAAGAAAAAGTGAACTGTGCATTATCCAAACATTCCATCAGCTATACGCCCAGTACCCCACGGAGAAGGACTGCCGGTTCCTGATGCACCAGAATCACTCTCACTTGAGTCAGACGAGGAAGAGGATGAAACTTCTGGTCCTGAACCATCAATGTCACAGGACCCACATTTTCTCCCATGCTCCTCCTCTGAACCACACCTCATAACACAAGGTGAACTGAATGACCTTGTCAGGGATTTGGAACTACCCAAGAGTAAGGCAGAGCTTTTGGGCTCCAGACTACAGCAGTGGAATCTCCTGGCAGGTGATGTTAGGGTTTCCATGTTCCGTGACCGTCAAAAGGATCTTGTCCCATTCTTCTTCATGGAAGGTGATCTTGCAGCCTGCAACAACATCGATGGTGTGATGGCAGCCCTCAACATCGTTCACGATCCAGATGAGTGGAGACTGTTCATTGATTCATCAAAGACGAGTCTTAAAGCTGTTTTACTGCATAATGGCAATGTTTTGCCATCAATTCCAGTTGGTCATGCAGTCCATATGAAGTTCATGCAGTTCATATGACAACATGAAACAACTTTTGAGGTGCATAAACTATGACCAACATCAGTGGCAGCTTTGTGGCGATTTGAAGGTTGTTGCTCTCTTGCTTGGTCTGCAGACTGCATACACAAAGTACTGCTGTTTTCTCTACGAATGGGATAGTCGTGCAAGAGATTCCCACTACATCAAGCAAGATTGGCCACTCCGACAGTCATTGGAGCCTGGGAGGAAAAGTGTTCAGCATCCACCACTTGTTGAATCAAGGAAGATTTTGTTACCACCCTTACACATCAAGCTGGGTCTGATGAAGAACTTTGTCGAGGCCATTGACAAAACACAAGCAGCTTTCAAGTACCTCCGTGGAAAATTTCCAAGGTTAAGTGAAGCTAAGATAAAGGAAGGTGTCTTTGTTGGTCCTCAGATTCGTGAACTTCTTCGAGATGATGCATTTGACAATGCGTGGCAAGGAAAAAAAGGCATGGAAAGCCTTCCAGTTAGTGGCAATAAATTTTCTCGGAAACAACAAGGCAGACAACTACAGGTTGTTGGTGGAAAACCTCCTCAAGGCATACAAAAGCCTTGGTTGCAACATGTCACTAAAGATCCATTTTTTGCACTCTCATCTAGATTTTTTTCCACTGAACTGTGGAGCAGTGAGCGACGAGCACGGTGAGCGATTTCACCAGGACATTGCAACAATGGAGAAACGCTATCAGGGCAAATGGAGCCCATCAATGCTTGCAGACTATTGCTGGACAGTGACAAGAGATGCTCCATTTAATTAATACAAGAGAGAAGCCAAGAAGCGCCGAGTAGACACTGAATAGGACTAAACTATGTACATAATAGTTTCTTGCCTTTTGTTTCATAATAAAATTTATTCATATAACCCCTTTGCTGATTTTTAAAGTGTTACATAAACAGGACAGGTGAAATAGTATCATGTAAAGCAACCATAAACACATGGAAAGACCTAGGTTTACAATTTATGATTAAAACTCTACTATCTACACAATATACATAGACATAAAATGTAAAAACTTAAATATCTTAGAAACAGTAGCCAGTTGTTTTAATTGTCATATTTGAATTCAGCACATCAAAATACATACTAAATAGCACATTTTATCTCTGAAGCAGACGACGTCTCAAAAATTGTAGACCAGTGTTATTTAAGGAGAATTGTAAAGCTCCATAGTGCTACATTGTGTGAGAGCAAGAGCCAAGGAGATTTCCAGCACATTTAGATTTGAAGGGGAAGTGACAAAAATCAATGTTTTGATCTGAAGTTTAATGGATCACTACAGTACTTTGAAAAATATCCCAAATTAGCTAAACATGTTCAAAAAGAGCAGCAAAATTTGCACCAGATCATCAAAGGCACCACAGGAGATCATTTTGTAGCAGCTCTTCAGACTGTTCAAAACTGTTCTTAAGTATGAACATTTTGTAGACAGGGAGGGAATTGTGATGGTGATTACACACTAAGGGACAAATTCCCTTGTCATTGGCACTGGGATAAATCTGCAGTAACTCCATAGCAGTCAGTGAAGTTGCCTCAGTGACGGCAAGGACAGAATTTGGCCCTTTATGATTTATTTTGTTGCTTTCAGATTCACATGCATAGAAATTACAAAGAGAATATAGATTTGGTTGAATTTAGTCAAATAATTTGGTAAGGAGACTCACCCCTGCCGGGGCTGGATTATGACATTCTGAGGCCCTGAGCTATGTCAAGTGTAAGAGGCCCCATACCATTAAAAAAAAAACAACCAAAAAAACACATTGATTTTCACAGAAAGGACATTAATATATAAACACAAAAGCTTTATATTTGCATATATACAAAGGCGAAGTTGTAAAACTAGAATAATAATCTTCATTTTCAGCAGCCATCTCTGACGATGGCATCATGACAAATTTTAGACAAATTCTCTGAACTAATTGCATAAGTAAGTAAAGTAGAAGTAAACAATACAATAATAAAATAAAAAATACAGTAAATACAATTTACTAGAAGAGTTCTCAGGAAATTTTTCTTCTGTTGTTCATCTAAATGGTGGAATTCCTTGTCTGAATACGCAATGAGACTCTTGGAGGCTATAAGATGGCAATAGATACAAGAGGCAATAGAGGATATAGGATGTGTATAACCCAGAAGCTTAAAGCTCAACTATTAGTTATATTGTGTGACGGGGCAAGGCCAGAGGGCTATAGGAAAGTGGTAAGGAACCAGTATGTTCTTATTGGGATCCGGGAAGTGGGCGGGCTTCACAGGACCTGGATACCAAGTGAGTCCGGGGGACAAAAAATGAAAAAACAGGAACAGGAGTGCGGTCAAAAGGTCAAACAAAGCGAACCAGATGGGGACACCGAGCAGAGAACCCCGGACAGCGCCCACTGCTCCTCAAAGGTGTCAAGGGAGCCAGTGGATGCTGCCCAGAGGAACTCTGCCCGGATGCGTGAACGAACAGAGGATCGAAAATAGGCCCCACAGTCACAGGAGCCTCCATCGGCCAACCTCCTCAATCTGGTTTTGTAGATGGCCAGTTTAGCTAGGGCCAGGAGGAGGTTGACCAGGAGGTCCCGTGACTTTGTGGGGCCGCGGATTGGAAGTGCATAAATAAAAAGGTGAGGGGAAAAGTGCAACCAAAACCAAAACAAAATGTCTAAGAGGAGCCGGAACAGGGGCTGAAGCCTGGCGCACTCTAGATAAATGTGCGCCAGGGTCTCCCTCACACCGCAAAAGGGACATGTGTCGGGGATAGGGGTGAACCACGCCAAGTACACGCCCGTGCTCACGGCTCCATGAAGGAGCCGCCAACTGATGTCCCCGGCGGGCCTTGGGACTAAGGAGGAGTAAAGGCTGGCCCACCGGGGCTTCTCACCCTCTAGAGGTGGCAGGAGGTCCCGCCATTTTGTATCGGGGCGGGACGTGAGGGTGAGGAGATGAAGGGTGTGGAGCACGAGCATCTATAGATGTTTCCTTGGCACGGTCTGGAAGCGGACCGGCTGCAGTTTGTGCAGCCGGCTCACCGTGAAGGGACAGGGGACCCGGTTGGGACCACGGGGCAGGGGCCCAATAAAAAGGTCCGGAGGGCCTGGGGTGAAGGGAGGGCGGGGCATACCCTCTCGCAGGACCCGGTCGAGGTAAACCCGAGCAGCGGGCGGTAAAGCAGCCTTCACCTCCTGAAGTACGCGCCGGGGAGTACGAGGTCTGGAGAGCCCCATGCGCTGAGCAAGCGTCAGGGGATCCAGCCAATCTCCCCGGTCGTAGTCCAGGAGGTCTCCGACCCTAGTGACTTCTGCCAGGACCAACCTCTGGCGCACCGAGGGGGACTCCGCCACCTGCACACGGAGCTGGGGGTTGTGTAGCAGGGGCTCCGCGAGGAGATCTGCCCCCTCGGTGGCCGCTACGGACCTGGTCGCTGAGAATAGCTTCCAGGTCCTGAGGAGGTCCTGGTAGAAGACCGGCAGCCCGTAGAGGTCTCGCGGAAGACCTCTCGGATGGAGATAAAGGAGCTGCCGGTCATATCGGAGCCCTCGGAAACGGTGCAGGAAGGCGTGCGCCAATACGCTCCACGCCGGACTACCTGCACCATAAAGGAGCCTCTGCAGGGCCTGGAGACGGAAGACATGGACCTGAGTGTGTGGACACTTCAGGCCCTGCCCACCCTCCTCCAGAGGAAGATGGAGAACCCCTGCAGAGACCCAGTGCAGTCCTGACCAAAAGAACTCCAGAATCGACGTCCGGAGGTTGGCCAGGAAACCCGGGGCCGGGACCAGGGTGTTGAGCCGGTGCCAGACCATGGACAGGACTAATTGATTGATTACCAGTGCTCTCCCTCGAAAGGAGAGGCACCAGAGCAGTCCTGTCCATTTCTGGATCCGCTCTATCACCCTGCCCTCTAAACCTTGCCAGTTCTCCGGCGGGGATGGATGCGTGGCAGAAAGGTAAACGCCGAGATAGAGCAGCGGACCCGCGCTCCACCTGATGGCCTGAAGCGCGGGTGGGAGAGAGCTCGCCTGCCACCCATCCCCTACCACCAGGCCAGAGCTCTTGACCCAGTTGACCCGGGCAGAGGAGGCCGCCGAGTAGATCGTCTGGCAAGCCTCCACCCGCACCAAGTCGCCCAGGTCCTGGACCACGAGGAGCACAACGTCGGCGTATGCCGACAGGACCAGCCGCAGCTCCGGCTCTCGGAGCACCAACCCCGTCAACCTCCTGCGGAGGAGACAAAGGAAGGGCTCGATCGCCAGAGCGTACAGCTGGCCCGAGAGGGGGTGCCCCTGCCGTACTCCTCGCCCGAAGCAGACCGGCTCGGTCAGGGTCCAGTTGAGCCTGACCAGACACTCTGCGGAGGCGTACAGCGCCTGGAGAAAACCCACAAACTGGGGCCCAAAGCCAAACGCTCGCAGAGTGCTCAGGAGATACCCGTGATCCACCCTGTCGAACGCATTCTCCTGATCCAGAGACAGAAGGGCGAACGACAGACCATCCCTACACCCAAGCTCCAAGAGATCCCGGACCAGATACAGGTTGTTGAGAATGGTGTGGCCCGGGACGGTGTAGGTCTGGTCTGGGTGGACCACGTCCGCCAGCACGGACCCAAGCCGCAGCGAGATGGCCTTTGCTACGACTTTATAGTCCGTGCTGAGGAGCGAGACGGGACGCCAGTTCCGTAAATCGCGGAGGTCCCCCTTCTTCGGCAATAAGGCGAGCACGGCTCGCCTGCACGAAAGAGGGAGGACCCCGCCCTGCAAGGACTCGGCCCAGACGGTGACAAGGTCTGGGCCGAGGACATCCCAGAACACGCGGTAGAACTCCACGGTCAGCCCGTCCAGTCCCGGAGATTTATTAGTTGGCATGCGACGGAGGGCTTCCGAGAACTCGGCCAGAGTGAGAGGCAGCTCTAGCCGGTCTCGGTCACCCGTGCTGACCGTAGGGAGTTCATCCCAGAGCACTCTGCAAGCGTTAGGATCGGTCGGATCCGGGGAGAAAAGGCTCGCGTAGAAGGCCTTGGCCCTCCCGCACATCTCCACCGGATCCGTGAGGGGGGTGCCATCTTCTGCGAGGAGACAGGTGACGTGTTTCTTAGCCCCCCTCTTTTTCTCCAGGGCGTAGAAGAAGCGGGAGCCGCGATCCATCTCCCGAAGGAGACGGATGCGGGATCGAACGAAGGCGCCCCGGGCCCGATGATCTTCGAGTTCCCGGAGCTCCTCCCGCTTCTCCTGGCACGCCCCACAGAGGGATGGATCCTCAGGGCTGGCGGCCAGACGCCTCTCCAGCTCTAAGACCTCCCGTTCCAACTGCCCTATCGTCGCATCCCTCCGTCGGCTGGCGCCCCGGGTGTAGTCACGGCAGAAGAGCCGGGCGCGTACCTTCCCTAGATCCCACCATCGCCGTGCCGAGGGAAAGGCGTGCCGCTGCCCTCGCCAGGCCAGCCAGAACTCCCGGAAGGACGCCACGAAACCCACATCCTCCAGCAGACTGTTATTAAAATGCCAATAGGCCGGCCCCGGCCTCTCCGCGCAGAGAGAGGCCGTCACGGTAGCGAGATGATGATCAGAGAACGGGGCCAGCCGGACGCTGGAGGAGTGGGCCCGCGAAAGGTGAAAACGTGATAAATAGATGCGGTCCAACCGGGAGTGGTGCGACCGATGGGCCTCCACCCGGACAAAGGTGAAGGTTGAGCTGTCGTCCGGGTGGTGGTCGCGCCAGACGTCCACCAGGGAGTGATGTTCGACAATCTCCCTGAGGACGTCCGCTGCGGCCGGGCACTGCCCGATCCCCGAGCGGTCCCGTTTTTCAAGGGTGTTGTTAAAGTCCCCGCCCAGGACCAGGCACTCGCAAGGATCCAAGGTGCCGAGGAAGGTGGACGCCTGCTGATAGAAACGAAGTTGTTCCGGGCCCGGTGTCGGGGCATAGATGTTGACGAGATTGACCACGAGCCCCTCCATACGGACCCGTAGGTGCAGCAGGCGGCCCGACACAGCCTCGGCAACCTCCAGCACCTCAGGCCGTAGGTCGGGGGAGAACAAGGTCGCCACTCCAGCCTGGCGAACAGAGAGATGGCTGAAGTAGACTCTGTCCCCCCATTCCAGCCGCCAGCTGTCTTCAGCGGCTGGATCCGTATGGGTCTCCTGCAGGAATACTACAGAGTACCCCCCCTCCCGAAGGAAGGAGAGCACCTGGCTCCTGCGGAGACCCATCCTACAGCCCCGGGTGTTCAATGTTGCGAAGAGGAGAGATGCCATGAGGAGGGCTGGGGGGGATCCTTGCTGGCAGAGTCACTCACGGCCCCCATCGGGCCGCGTAACAATCCGTGACCCACCCCGTAGGCGAGTAGTGAGTCACGGAAAAGGCGGACCCGTTGGTAGGCCGTGGCGGCCTGCTTCCCAGTCCCTTTGCCCTCCCCCATGAGGGCCCTCGCGGCCCGGAGGATTTGGTGGAAATCCCCCCATCGCTGGAGAGCGAGCTGTACTTTGTTGCGGGAGCCCCGGACGTCCTCCAGGAACTCCCGCAGCTCCTCTCGCAGCGTATGGGGGGCCGGGGTTACTGGCTCCCGGCTATCGAAAGAAGGGGCCCCGGATACAGCCCCATGGCCCACCGAAAGGGACAGGCAAGGGGCGGACCCTCGACGCAGCTCCTGCTGGGCCGGCACCTTAGGGGCCAACCCGAAATTCGGCTTAGTTGGGGGAGGCGGCGGAGGGAGAAGAGCAGCCTCTGGTGGGTCGGGACGAGGAAATACTGGAGCCGCTCCCTGGGGGTCATCCTCCGAGAAGGGGAGGGAGACAGCCCCAGAGGCGGCAGTGTCATCATGGGAGGTGTGGGAGATTGCGATGGCATCAGGGGCGGGGCAGGGATCAGAAGTAGGGGCAGGGAGGGGGACATGAGCAGGGCCGGGCTGAGGAACAGGTAGAGGATCCTGAGCCGCAGGAGCTGGGCCACTGGGAGGTGGCTTCTCTTGGTGTGGCTGAGGGATCTGGGAATTGGGAAGGGGACCCCCCACGATGCCGGGCTCTAGTATGATGGCCTGTGTTACAGCCACGGCATCGGGAGGTGGACAGATATTTGCGGGGTCCCCGCCTGGGAAGGAGAACTGTTGTCCCACCCCAATGAGGGGTACCCTCTGGGATTCGGGTCCCGGCCGCAGGGCACCGGCCGTCGCTTCAGGAGGCTTGGCGGCCGTCAGCGAGGTGTCACTTGCGACCGGGCAGGTGGAAGAGCCCAGGGGATCCTCGGAGGTGGGAGCGGAACCGGCGGTCAAGGGGAGGGAGCATGGGGAGAGGGGGGGAAGGGGCACCGGGGTGAGGTCATTGAGATCGAGGCCTGCTGGTAAAGGGTCGTCTTCCCCCTGGGTGATTGGGGTCAGACCCAGGGCTTCGATCTCCTCGTAGATGGAGGGCAGGTCACCTTCTGCCACCCCGGGGTTCTCCCCGCCGGCACCTGAAGCGATGCTCGGGTCGGGGCGCGCAGGGTCGACAAAAGGGACAGAAGGGCCTCTATCAGGGGCTTCCGAGGGAGGGGCGGTAATACCTTCCGGTGCTGCCACGTCTTTCCCAGCCGGTTCTGGTGGACAAAAGCCGCTCGGGGGCAAAGCGGAAGGCTCGGCATCAGTGCCCCCCTTCCTGGTTTTTCGGGGGGCTTCCGCATCGGTGGAAAGGAGCGGGTCTCGAGCCTTCCGCTTGCCCTGCTTCCCCTGTACTAAGGCCCAGCCCTCCATGGCATCATCTTGGGGCCGGCTAGTAAGGGTCGGGTCAGGGTGGAGGGACGATTTCTTAGGGACTCGGGGAGGTAGTGGTGGGGCAGCATAAGGGAGAGAAAAGTCTCTCTGGGGCGGGCCTTCTCCCACGCCCGGCGATATCCCTGCCTCACCCTCCTCCACAGGCCTCAGCAGACTGTTCACAGTGGGCCTCTCCCGCTCGTCTGGGCTCACTGGGGGAGGTACTCCCAGGGCCCGAGCGGGAACAGTGGTGGACTGGGAAGGAGGAGGGGCGACTCTGGGCACCGGGCATTCAGGGGCGCCGGCGATGACGGGGCCGACGCCCTGCCGGGGCTCGGGGGGCTTGGATGCTCCTCCTTGCCGGGCCAAGGGACAGTCCCTCCGGACGTGTCCCATCGCCCGGCAGAGGTAGCACCGGGCCTCCCCCATGGAATAATACACCCGGTAACGGGCCCCGTGATAGGGGACCATAAAGGACCCCTCGAGCGCCTCCCCGTCACGTGCCGCCGGCGGCATTTGGAGCTGCACCTGCCGGCGGAACGAGAGGATGTGACGGAGGGCGGGGTCTTTGCAGCCCAGTGGGAGAGGGCTGACTACAGGGATGGGTCTCCCCAGGGCGGAGAGGGCAGGTAACAGGGCGGCATTGGGGAGGAAGGGAGGGACGGAAGTGAGGACTAGGCGGACGCCCAAGTCCTCCAGCGGCTCTAATGGGACGAACACGCCCCCCACCGCCAGGCCCTTCTCCACCGCCTCTTGGGCAGCGGCCTCCGATGCGAGGAAGAAGACTACCTTCCCGTACATTTTGGAGGCCGCTACAATGGCCGTGGGCCCCACCACCCTCGCCAACGCCCGCACATAGGTTTCTACGTGGGGCGACGCGGGTACCAGGAGGCAACGGACGCCATGCCTTCTGGTCAAGGTGGGGAAGGGGCCCCGGCCGCTATAGATGGTAGCTGAGGCGGTGGGCGGGTTAGGTGACGTTGCGGCAGGTGGGGGGGTTGCCGCCACCTGGGCGTACACTCTGGGGGCCGGGGGTGGGACACCCGCAGAGCTGGTAGAGGGAATATCAGGGAACAACGCCGCGGCCGGTGGCAGGGCCGCAGCAGTAGTGGCTGCCTCTGCCATGGAGGGCCTGGCCTTTGTCGCGGGGCCCTTACCCTTCTTTTTACCCTGGCCCTTCCTGCCGGCTGTGGGGGCTCCCCCAGAATCGGGGAGGGCGAGGGACGTGGCAGCAGCGGAGGTCTCTTCAGTGTCCGCCGCTGCCGGTGCCCCAGCGGGGGCGAGAGCAGGTGGTTCGGCAGCAGCGGTCGAGGTGGAGGCTAGGGAGGGTGACGGGGGAACAGGCGGAGGAGGGGCGGCCTTGCCATCTGGAGGGGCTCCTCCCCCCATGTCGCCTGCCATGATGAACGGGGGGGGGAAGGGAAAACTCTTGAGAGGGGGCGGGGAGAGGAATTGGGGTGACCACTCCTCTCCGCCAGGCTGCAGGCAGGGGAGGAGGGCACTAAAAGTGGGGACAGGGTCCAGGGTTATCTCGGACTAGTGCGGGGGTAGGGTTCAGTCACCGACACAAGATGGGAAATCCGGCTCCTCTTGTTGCACTAGGGGAGGGGATGATATAACAGCATGGGGGTGCAGTGAGATAGGGTCAAAATTAAACGGGAGGGGCACAAGCGCACAGGAGGGGGCGTGGGTTCACGGAAGCGGGGGGCTAATCAGAGCAAACGGAGCTTCAGGGGGAGGGAGACAACCAACTAAGAATGGGGCAGAAAAACAAGGGACTAGTTTCAGGGCTAGGGTAGGGCAAACAAACAAGGCTGTAGAGGGAGAGGGGCGGGGCAGGCAAAACTGAAACTAGTAAGGGGCTGGGACCAAAAAAAAGGGGGGCAAACAACTGCAAGGGGTAAATGGGGCAGGTGGCAAGGGACAAAGCAAGGGACGTGCTGCTGGGGGGAAGAGGTTCAGTCCAAGGGGTATGGGAGGGGCACGTGCACCCACGTGCGCTTGCACAAAGTCAATGGGTGGGGCTGGTTGCCACTGCAGGCCCAAATGATGTTAAAAGGTCGTGGCGGGCCATGGAAGCAGCTAAGTCCAGAGGCCGTAGCACAAGGCAGATGGTGAGCAGCCAGCAGAGGTGGTGGAGGGGGCAGCGGTGGTGGTGGGGGTTATGGGGGGGCACAGGTGGACCAGGGGGCAGGCTCGGCGCCACACCCCCTGTGCCCCTACAAACACAGTCAATACCCCCACCACTAGAGCACAGTTCGAAAGATTACTCAGTTCTTGGAGGCCCCCTCCACGGTGGTCTGCAGAGTCTCCGCCGACGGTCTTCTGGGTCTTCCTCCTCTGGGTACCAGCAGCTTCCTGGCAGCAAACAGGGCAGCAGCAGCAGCTCCAGCAACTCCAGGCAGTGTTCCGGTGGTCGGGCAGGACCCCTCACAGATGGTGGTGGTCACAGCAGCGGCTGGAGCAGGGGTCCCTCACACCCCTCCTCTGGGGAGAGGGCCAGCAGGCCCCCTCCCCCTCAAGGGGTTGCTGCAGCAGCAGGAGTAGCAGCAACCAAGGTGTTGGGGGGGGGGGGTGTTCAGCTGCCACGCAGCCAGCAACCAGAGAGTAGAGTAGTGGGAGGGGTGTCTGGCCCAGCCAGGGGAGAAGCTGGAGCAGCAGTAGCAGCAAACAGGAGCTGGGAGGGCCCAGGGCCTAGCAGCAGCCCCAGCAGAATGAGCAGGAGGAGCAGCAGCAGCCCCTTACCTCCTTCCCGGCCAGAGGGCTATAGGAAAGTGGTAGGGAACCAGTATGTTCTTATTGGGATCCGGGAAGTGGGCGGGCAAAGCCCGCCCACTGCTAAAGGATCCCCCCCTTCAGCCTAAGGGGAGGGATCCACAGGACCTGGATACCAAGTGAGTCCGGGGGACAAAAAATGAAAAAACGGGAACGGGAGTGCGGTCAAAGCGTCAAACAAAGCGAACCAGATGGGGACACCGAGCAGAGAACCCCGGACAGCGCCCACTGCTCCTCAAAGGTGTCAAGGGAGCCAGTGAATGCTGCCCAGAGGAACTCTGCCCGGATGCGTGAACGAACAGAGGATCGAAAATAGGCCCCACTGTCACAGGAGCCTCCATCGGCCAACCTCCTCAACCTGGTTTTGTAGATGGCCAGTTTAGCTAGGGCCAGGAGGAGGTTGACTAGGAGGTCCCGTGACTTTGTGGGGCCGTGGATTGGAAGTGCATAAATAAAAAGGTGAGGGGAAAAGTGCAACCAAAACCTCAACAAAATGTCTAAGAGGAGCCGGAACAGGGGCTGAAGCCTGGCGCACTCTAGATAAATGTGCGCCAGGGTCTCCCTCACACCGCAAAAGGGACATGTGTCGGGGATAGGGGTGAACCGCGCCAAGTACACGCCCGTGCTCACGGCTCCATGAAGGAGCCGCCAACTGACATCCCCGGCGGGCCTTGGGACTAAGGAGGAGTAAAGGCTGGCCCACCGGGGCTTCTCACCCTCTAGAGGTGGCAGGAGGTCCCGCCATTTCGTATCGGGGCGGGACGTGAGGGTGAGGAGATGAAGGGTGTGGAGCACGAGCGTGTATAGATGTTTCCTTGGCGCGGTCTGGAAGCGGACTGGCTGCAGTTCGTGCAGCCGGCTCACCGTGAAGGGACAGGGGACCCGGTTGGGTCCACGGGGCAGGGGCCCAATAAAAAGGTCCGGAGGGCTTGGGGTGAAGGGAAGGCGGGGCGTACCCTCTCGCAGGACCCGGTCGAGGTAAACCCGAGCAGCGGGCGGCAAAGCAGCCTTCACCTCCTGAAGTACGCGCCGGGGAGTACGAGGTCTGGAGAGCCTCATGCGCTGAGCAAGCGTCAGGGGATCCAGCCAATCTCCCCGGTCGTAGTCCAGGAGGTCTCCGACCCTAGTGACTTCTGCCAGGACCAACCTCTGGCGCACCGAGGGGGACTCCGCCACCTGCACACGGAGCTGGGGGTTGTGTAGCAGGGGCTCCGCGAGGAGATCTGCCCTCTCGGTGGCCGCCACGGACCTGGTCGCTGAGAATAGCTTCCAGGTCCGGAGGAGGTCCTGGTAGAAGACCGGCAGCCCGTAGAGGTCTCGCGGAAGACCTCTCGGATGGAGATAAAGGAGCTGCCGGTCATATCGGAGCCCTCGGAAACGGCGCAGGAAGGCGTGCGCCAATACGCTCCACGCCGGACTACCTGCACCATAAAGGAGCCTCTGCAGGGCCTGGAGACGGAAGACATGGACCTGAGTGTGTGGACACTTCAGGCCCTGCCCACCCTCCTCCAGAGGAAGATGGAGAACCCCTGCAGAGACCCAGTGCAGTCCTGACCAAAAGAACTCCAGAATCGACGTCCGGAGGTTGGCCAGGAAACCCGGGGCCGGGACCAGGGTGTTGAGCCGGTGCCAGACCATGGACAGGACTAATTGATTGATTACCAGTGCTCTCCCTCGAAAGGAGAGGCACCGGAGCAGTCCTGTCCATTTCCGGATCCGCTCTATCACCCTGCCCTCTAAACCTTGCCAGTTCTCCGGCGGGGATGGATGCGTGGCAGAAAGGTAAACGCCGAGATAGAGCAGCGGACCCGCGCTCCACCTGATGGCCTGAAGCGCGGGTGGGAGAGAGCTCGCCTGCCACCCATCCCCTACCACCAGGCCAGAGCTCTTGACCCAGTTGACCCGGGCAGAGGAGGCCGCCGAGTAGATCGTCTGGCAAGCCTCCACCCGCACCAAGTCGCCCAGGTCCTGGACCACGAGGAGCACAACGTCGGCGTATGCCGACAGGACCAGCCGCAGCTCCAGCTCTCGGAGCACCAACCCCGTCAACCTCCTGCGGAGGAGACAAAGGAAGGGCTCGATCGCCAGAGCGTACAGCTGGCCCGAGAGGGGGTGCCCCTGCCGTACTCCTCGCCCGAAGCAGACCGGCTCGGTCAGGGTCCAGTTGAGCCTGACCAGACACTCTGCGGAGGCGTACAGCGCCTGGAGAAAACCCACAAACTGGGGCCCAAAGCCAAACGCTCGCAGAGTGCTCAGGAGATACCCGTGATCCACCCTGTCGAACGCATTCTCCTGATCCAGAGACAGAAGGGCGAACGACAGACCATCCCTACACCCAAGCTCCAAGAGATCCCGGACCAGATACAGGTTGTTGAGAATGGTGTGGCCCGGGACGGTGTAGGTCTGGTCTGGGTGGACCACGTCCGCCAGCACGGACCCAAGCCGCAGCGAGATGGCCTTTGCTACGACTTTATAGTCCGTGCTGAGGAGCGAGACGGGACGCCAGTTCCGTAAATCGCGGAGGTCCCCCTTCTTCGGCAATAAGGCGAGCACGGCTCGCCTGCACGAAAGAGGGAGGACCCCGCCCTGCAAGGACTCGGCCCAGACGGTGACAAGGTCTGGGCCGAGGACATCCCAGAACACGCGGTAGAACTCCACGGTCAGCCCGTCCAGTCCCGGAGATTTATTAGTTGGCATGCGACGGAGGGCTTCCGAGAACTCGGCCAGAGTGAGAGGCAGCTCTAGCCGGTCTCGGTCACCCGTGCTGACCGTAGGGAGTTCATCCCAGAGCACTCTGCAAGCGTTAGGATCGGTCGGATCCGGGGAGAAAAGGCTCGCGTAGAAGGCCTTGGCCCTCCCGCACATCTCCACCGGATCCGTGAGGGGGGTGCCATCTTCTGCGAGGAGACAGGTGACGTGTTTCTTAGCCCCCCTCTTTTTCTCCAGGGCATAGAAGAAGCGGGAGCCGCGATCCATCTCCCGAAGGAGACGGATGCGGGATCGAACGAAGGCGCCCCGGGCCCGATGATCTTCGAGTTCCCGGAGCTCCTCCCGCTTCTCCTGGCACGCCCCACAGAGGGATGGATCCTCAGGGCTGGCGGCCAGACGCCTCTCCAGCTCTAAGACCTCCCGTTCCAACTGCCCTATCGTCGCATCCCTCCGTCGGCTGGCGCCCCGGGTGTAGTCACGGCAGAAGAGCCGGGCGCGTACCTTCCCTAGATCCCACCATCGCCGTGCCGAGGGAAAGGCGTGCCGCTGCCCTCGCCAGGCCAGCCAGAACTCCCGGAAGGACGCCACGAAACCCACATCCTCCAGCAGACTGTTATTAAAATGCCAATAGGCCGGCCCCGGCCTCTCCGCGCAGAGAGAGGCCGTCACGGTAGCGAGATGATGATCAGAGAACGGGGCCAGCCGGACGCTGGAGGAGTGGGCCCGCGAAAGGTGAAAACGTGATAAATAGATGCGGTCCAACCGGGAGTGGTGCGACCGATGGGCCTCCACCCGGACAAAGGTGAAGGTTGAGCTGTCGTCCGGGTGGTGGTCGCGCCAGACGTCCACCAGGGAGTGATGTTCGACAATCTCCCTGAGGACGTCCGCTGCGGCCGGGCACTGCCCGATCCCCGAGCGGTCCCGTTTTTCAAGGGTGTTGTTAAAGTCCCCGCCCAGGACCAGGCACTCGCAAGGATCCAAGGTGCCGAGGAAGGTGGACGCCTGCTGATAGAAACGAAGTTGTTCCGGGCCCGGTGTCGGGGCATAGATGTTGACGAGATTGACCACGAGCCCCTCCATACGGACCCGTAGGTGCAGCAGGCGGCCCGACACAGCCTCGGCAACCTCCAGCACCTCAGGCCGTAGGTCGGGGGAGAACAAGGTCGCCACTCCAGCCTGGCGAACAGAGAGATGGCTGAAGTAGACTCTGTCCCCCCATTCCAGCCGCCAGCTGTCTTCAGCGGCTGGATCCGTATGGGTCTCCTGCAGGAATACTACAGAGTACCCCCCCTCCCGAAGGAAGGAGAGCACCTGGCTCCTGCGGAGACCCATCCTACAGCCCCGGGTGTTCAATGTTGCGAAGAGGAGAGATGCCATGAGGAGGGCTGGGGGGGATCCTTGCTGGCAGAGTCACTCACGGCCCCCATCGGGCCGCGTAACAATCCGTGACCCACCCCGTAGGCGAGTAGTGAGTCACGGAAAAGGCGGACCCGTTGGTAGGCCGTGGCGGCCTGCTTCCCAGTCCCTTTGCCCTCCCCCATGAGGGCCCTCGCGGCCCGGAGGATTTGGTGGAAATCCCCCCATCGCTGGAGAGCGAGCTGTACTTTGTTGCGGGAGCCCCGGACGTCCTCCAGGAACTCCCGCAGCTCCTCTCGCAGCGTATGGGGGGCCGGGGTTACTGGCTCCCGGCTATCGAAAGAAGGGGCCCCGGATACAGCCCCATGGCCCACCGAAAGGGACAGGCAAGGGGCGGACCCTCGACGCAGCTCCTGCTGGGCCGGCACCTTAGGGGCCAACCCGAAATTCGGCTTAGTTGGGGGAGGCGGCGGAGGGAGAAGAGCAGCCTCTGGTGGGTCGGGACGAGGAAATACTGGAGCCGCTCCCTGGGGGTCATCCTCCGAGAAGGGGAGGGAGACAGCCCCAGAGGCGGCAGTGTCATCATGGGAGGTGTGGGAGATTGCGATGGCATCAGGGGCGGGGCAGGGATCAGAAGTAGGGGCAGGGAGGGGGACATGAGCAGGGCCGGGCTGAGGAACAGGTAGAGGATCCTGAGCCGCAGGAGCTGGGCCACTGGGAGGTGGCTTCTCTTGGTGTGGCTGAGGGATCTGGGAATTGGGAAGGGGACCCCCCACGATGCCGGGCTCTAGTATGATGGCCTGTGTTACAGCCACGGCATCGGGAGGTGGACAGATATTTGCGGGGTCCCCGCCTGGGAAGGAGAACTGTTGTCCCACCCCAATGAGGGGTACCCTCTGGGATTCGGGTCCCGGCCGCAGGGCACCGGCCGTCGCTTCAGGAGGCTTGGCGGCCGTCAGCGAGGTGTCACTTGCGACCGGGCAGGTGGAAGAGCCCAGGGGATCCTCGGAGGTGGGAGCGGAACCGGCGGTCAAGGGGAGGGAGCATGGGGAGAGGGGGGGAAGGGGCACCGGGGTGAGGTCATTGAGATCGAGGCCTGCTGGTAAAGGGTCGTCTTCCCCCTGGGTGATTGGGGTCAGACCCAGGGCTTCGATCTCCTCGTAGATGGAGGGCAGGTCACCTTCTGCCACCCCGGGGTTCTCCCCGCCGGCACCTGAAGCGATGCTCGGGTCGGGGCGCGCAGGGTCGACAAAAGGGACAGAAGGGCCTCTATCAGGGGCTTCCGAGGGAGGGGCGGTAATACCTTCCGGTGCTGCCACGTCTTTCCCAGCCGGTTCTGGTGGACAAAAGCCGCTCGGGGGCAAAGCGGAAGGCTCGGCATCAGTGCCCCCCTTCCTGGTTTTTCGGGGGGCTTCCGCATCGGTGGAAAGGAGCGGGTCTCGAGCCTTCCGCTTGCCCTGCTTCCCCTGTACTAAGGCCCAGCCCTCCATGGCATCATCTTGGGGCCGGCTAGTAAGGGTCGGGTCAGGGTGGAGGGACGATTTCTTAGGGACTCGGGGAGGTAGTGGTGGGGCAGCATAAGGGAGAGAAAAGTCTCTCTGGGGCGGGCCTTCTCCCACGCCCGGCGATATCCCTGCCTCACCCTCCTCCACAGGCCTCAGCAGACTGTTCACAGTGGGCCTCTCCCGCTCGTCTGGGCTCACTGGGGGAGGTACTCCCAGGGCCCGAGCGGGAACAGTGGTGGACTGGGAAGGAGGAGGGGCGACTCTGGGCACCGGGCATTCAGGGGCGCCGGCGATGACGGGGCCGACGCCCTGCCGGGGCTCGGGGGGCTTGGATGCTCCTCCTTGCCGGGCCAAGGGACAGTCCCTCCGGACGTGTCCCATCGCCCGGCAGAGGTAGCACCGGGCCTCCCCCATGGAATAATACACCCGGTAACGGGCCCCGTGATAGGGGACCATAAAGGACCCCTCGAGCGCCTCCCCGTCACGTGCCGCCGGCGGCATTTGGAGCTGCACCTGCCGGCGGAACGAGAGGATGTGACGGAGGGCGGGGTCTTTGCAGCCCAGTGGGAGAGGGCTGACTACAGGGATGGGTCTCCCCAGGGCGGAGAGGGCAGGTAACAGGGCGGCATTGGGGAGGAAGGGAGGGACGGAAGTGAGGACTAGGCGGACGCCCAAGTCCTCCAGCGGCTCTAATGGGACGAACACGCCCCCCACCGCCAGGCCCTTCTCCACCGCCTCTTGGGCAGCGGCCTCCGATGCGAGGAAGAAGACTACCTTCCCGTACATTTTGGAGGCCGCTACAATGGCCGTGGGCCCCACCACCCTCGCCAACGCCCGCACATAGGTTTCTACGTGGGGCGACGCGGGTACCAGGAGGCAACGGACGCCATGCCTTCTGGTCAAGGTGGGGAAGGGGCCCCGGCCGCTATAGATGGTAGCTGAGGCGGTGGGCGGGTTAGGTGACGTTGCGGCAGGTGGGGGGGTTGCCGCCACCTGGGCGTACACTCTGGGGGCCGGGGGTGGGACACCCGCAGAGCTGGTAGAGGGAATATCAGGGAACAACGCCGCGGCCGGTGGCAGGGCCGCAGCAGTAGTGGCTGCCTCTGCCATGGAGGGCCTGGCCTTTGTCGCGGGGCCCTTACCCTTCTTTTTACCCTGGCCCTTCCTGCCGGCTGTGGGGGCTCCCCCAGAATCGGGGAGGGCGAGGGACGTGGCAGCAGCGGAGGTCTCTTCAGTGTCCGCCGCTGCCGGTGCCCCAGCGGGGGCGAGAGCAGGTGGTTCGGCAGCAGCGGTCGAGGTGGAGGCTAGGGAGGGTGACGGGGGAACAGGCGGAGGAGGGGCGGCCTTGCCATCTGGAGGGGCTCCTCCCCCCATGTCGCCTGCCATGATGAACGGGGGGGGGAAGGGAAAACTCTTGAGAGGGGGCGGGGAGAGGAATTGGGGTGACCACTCCTCTCCGCCAGGCTGCAGGCAGGGGAGGAGGGCACTAAAAGTGGGGACAGGGTCCAGGGTTATCTCGGACTAGTGCGGGGGTAGGGTTCAGTCACCGACACAAGATGGGAAATCCGGCTCCTCTTGTTGCACTAGGGGAGGGGATGATATAACAGCATGGGGGTGCAGTGAGATAGGGTCAAAATTAAACGGGAGGGGCACAAGCGCACAGGAGGGGGCGTGGGTTCACGGAAGCGGGGGGCTAATCAGAGCAAACGGAGCTTCAGGGGGAGGGAGACAACCAACTAAGAATGGGGCAGAAAAACAAGGGACTAGTTTCAGGGCTAGGGTAGGGCAAACAAACAAGGCTGTAGAGGGAGAGGGGCGGGGCAGGCAAAACTGAAACTAGTAAGGGGCTGGGACCAAAAAAAAGGGGGGCAAACAACTGCAAGGGGTAAATGGGGCAGGTGGCAAGGGACAAAGCAAGGGACGTGCTGCTGGGGGGAAGAGGTTCAGTCCAAGGGGTATGGGAGGGGCACGTGCACCCACGTGCGCTTGCACAAAGTCAATGGGTGGGGCTGGTTGCCACTGCAGGCCCAAATGATGTTAAAAGGTCGTGGCGGGCCATGGAAGCAGCTAAGTCCAGAGGCCGTAGCACAAGGCAGATGGTGAGCAGCCAGCAGAGGTGGTGGAGGGGGCAGCGGTGGTGGTGGGGGTTATGGGGGGGCACAGGTGGACCAGGGGGCAGGCTCGGCGCCACACCCCCTGTGCCCCTACAAACACAGTCAATACCCCCACCACTAGAGCACAGTTCGAAAGATTACTCAGTTCTTGGAGGCCCCCTCCACGGTGGTCTGCAGAGTCTCCGCCGACGGTCTTCTGGGTCTTCCTCCTCTGGGTACCAGCAGCTTCCTGGCAGCAAACAGGGCAGCAGCAGCAGCTCCAGCAACTCCAGGCAGTGTTCCGGTGGTCGGGCAGGACCCCTCACAGATGGTGGTGGTCACAGCAGCGGCTGGAGCAGGGGTCCCTCACACCCCTCCTCTGGGGAGAGGGCCAGCAGGCCCCCTCCCCCTCAAGGGGTTGCTGCAGCAGCAGGAGTAGCAGCAACCAAGGTGTTGGGGGGGGGGGGGTGTTCAGCTGCCACGCAGCCAGCAACCAGAGAGTAGAGTAGTGGGAGGGGTGTCTGGCCCAGCCAGGGGAGAAGCTGGAGCAGCAGTAGCAGCAAACAGGAGCTGGGAGGGCCCAGGGCCTAGCAGCAGCCCCAGCAGAATGAGCAGGAGGAGCAGCAGCAGCCCCTTACCTCCTTCCCGGCCAGAGGGCTATAGGAAAGTGGTAGGGAACCAGTATGTTCTTATTGGGATCCGGGAAGTGGGCGGGCAAAGCCCGCCCACTGCTAAAGGATCCCCCCCTTCAGCCTAAGGGGAGGGATCCACAGGACCTGGATACCAAGTGAGTCCGGGGGACAAAAAATGAAAAAACGGGAACGGGAGTGCGGTCAAAGCGTCAAACAAAGCGAACCAGATGGGGACACCGAGCAGAGAACCCCGGACAGCGCCCACTGCTCCTCAAAGGTGTCAAGGGAGCCAGTGAATGCTGCCCAGAGGAACTCTGCCCGGATGCGTGAACGAACAGAGGATCGAAAATAGGCCCCACTGTCACAGGAGCCTCCATCGGCCAACCTCCTCAACCTGGTTTTGTAGATGGCCAGTTTAGCTAGGGCCAGGAGGAGGTTGACTAGGAGGTCCCGTGACTTTGTGGGGCCGTGGATTGGAAGTGCATAAATAAAAAGGTGAGGGGAAAAGTGCAACCAAAACCTCAACAAAATGTCTAAGAGGAGCCGGAACAGGGGCTGAAGCCTGGCGCACTCTAGATAAATGTGCGCCAGGGTCTCCCTCACACCGCAAAAGGGACATGTGTCGGGGATAGGGGTGAACCGCGCCAAGTACACGCCCGTGCTCACGGCTCCATGAAGGAGCCGCCAACTGACATCCCCGGCGGGCCTTGGGACTAAGGAGGAGTAAAGGCTGGCCCACCGGGGCTTCTCACCCTCTAGAGGTGGCAGGAGGTCCCGCCATTTCGTATCGGGGCGGGACGTGAGGGTGAGGAGATGAAGGGTGTGGAGCACGAGCGTGTATAGATGTTTCCTTGGCGCGGTCTGGAAGCGGACTGGCTGCAGTTCGTGCAGCCGGCTCACCGTGAAGGGACAGGGGACCCGGTTGGGTCCACGGGGCAGGGGCCCAATAAAAAGGTCCGGAGGGCTTGGGGTGAAGGGAGGGCGGGGCGTACCCTCTCGCAGGACCCGGTCGAGGTAAACCCGAGCAGCGGGCGGCAAAGCAGCCTTCACCTCCTGAAGTACGCGCCGGGGAGTACGAGGTCTGGAGAGCCTCATGCGCTGAGCAAGCGTCAGGGGATCCAGCCAATCTCCCCGGTCGTAGTCCAGGAGGTCTCCGACCCTAGTGACTTCTGCCAGGACCAACCTCTGGCGCACCGAGGGGGACTCCGCCACCTGCACACGGAGCTGGGGGTTGTGTAGCAGGGGCTCCGCGAGGAGATCTGCCCTCTCGGTGGCCGCCACGGACCTGGTCACTGAGAATAGCTTCCAGGTCCGGAGGAGGTCCTGGTAGAAGACCGGCAGCCCGTAGAGGTCTCGCGGAAGACCTCTCGGATGGAGATAAAGGAGCTGCCGGTCATATCGGAGCCCTCGGAAACGGCGCAGGAAGGCGTGCGCCAATACGCTCCACGCCGGACTACCTGCACCATAAAGGAGCCTCTGCAGGGCCTGGAGACGGAAGACATGGACCTGAGTGTGTGGACACTTCAGGCCCTGCCCACCCTCCTCCAGAGGAAGATGGAGAACCCCTGCAGAGACCCAGTGCAGTCCTGACCAAAAGAACTCCAGAATCGACGTCCGGAGGTTGGCCAGGAAACCCGGGGCCGGGACCAGGGTGTTGAGCCGGTGCCAGACCATGGACAGGACTAATTGATTGATTACCAGTGCTCTCCCTCGAAAGGAGAGGCACCGGAGCAGTCCTGTCCATTTCCGGATCCGCTCTATCACCCTGCCCTCTAAACCTTGCCAGTTCTCCGGCGGGGATGGATGCGTGGCAGAAAGGTAAACGCCGAGATAGAGCAGCGGACCCGCGCTCCACCTGATGGCCTGAAGCGCGGGTGGGAGAGAGCTCGCCTGCCACCCATCCCCTACCACCAGGCCAGAGCTCTTGACCCAGTTGACCCGGGCAGAGGAGGCCGCCGAGTAGATCGTCTGGCAAGCCTCCACCCGCACCAAGTCGCCCAGGTCCTGGACCACGAGGAGCACAACGTCGGCGTATGCCGACAGGACCAGCCGCAGCTCCAGCTCTCGGAGCACCAACCCCGTCAACCTCCTGCGGAGGAGACAAAGGAAGGGCTCGATCGCCAGAGCGTACAGCTGGCCCGAGAGGGGGTGCCCCTGCCGTACTCCTCGCCCGAAGCAGACCGGCTCGGTCAGGGTCCAGTTGAGCCTGACCAGACACTCTGCGGAGGCGTACAGCGCCTGGAGAAAACCCCACAAACTGGGGGCCCAAAGCCAAACGCTCGCAGAGTGCTCAGGAGATACCCGTGATCCACCCTGTCGAACGCATTCTCCTGATCCAGAGACAGAAGGGCGAACGACAGACCATCCCTACACCCAAGCTCCAAGAGATCCCGGACCAGATACAGGTTGTTTTGCAGAATGGTGTGGCCCGGGACGGTGTAGGTCTGGTCTGGGTGGACCACGTCCGCCAGCACGGACCCAAGCCGCAGCGAGATGGCCTTTGCTACGACTTTATAGTCCGTGCTGAGGAGCGAGACGGGACGCCAGTTCCGTAAATCGCGGAGGTCCCCCTTCTTCGGCAATAAGGCGAGCACGGCTCGCCTGCACGAAAGAGGGAGGACCCCCGCCCTGCAAGGACTCGGCCCAGACGGTGACAAGGTCTGGCCGAGGACATCCCAGAACACGCGGTAGAACTCCACGGTCAGCCCGTCCAGTCCCGGAGATTTATTAGTTGGCATGCGACGGAGGGCTTCCGAGAACTCGGCCAGAGTGAGAGGCAGCTCTAGCCGGGTCTCGGTCACCCGTGCTGACCCGTAGGGAGTTCATCCCAGAGCACTCTGCAAGCGTTAGGATCGGTCGGATCCGGGGAGAAAAGGCTCGCGTAGAAGGCCTTGGCCCTCCCGCACATCTCCACCGGATCCGTGAGGGGGGTGCCATCTTCTGCGAGGAGACAGGTGACGTGTTTCTTAGCCCCCCTCTTTTTCTCCAGGGCA